>BQNB010164868.1:0-11153 GCA_026074375.1 Tanacetum coccineum | reverse complement strand
AGGAAGAGAAACATAAGAAGTTTGATGAATCACCTGCACCATCAAATTTTGAATCATCATTAGTGTTAGAAATCAAGAAAAGGCTCGATCACTTCTAAAATTGTAATTCGTAGCTCGTAGTCAATTATTATGTAAAAGTTAAGCTAATCGGGTCAACATATAGACTAACCATATGTTGACCGGCCTTGTAAGGGATATAAATACCCTCTTCATGCCTTGGAGAGGGTTGTTGGTCATTTGGCATAATCTTATATTACATGTTTCTTTCTCTCTCTAAATGATCATCCAACCTACTTTCTCTCTCTAGATTCTATCTTTCTCATCTTGCTTAGATTATGTGATTTGATATCCTACCATTGGTATCAGTCGCCATGGGGTAATTTTGTGAGGTTGTGTGTATTTTTTACATAAAAAACAAACGAATTTTCTAGCTATTTTGGGTCTCGAATGCGTCATTTTTAAACCATAAGATTTTGTTGTTCAAAAGCTTAAAGTTTATGCTTTTATGTTGCATCTAGCCTAAATATAGTTAGTTGTACAAAAGGTTTGGTGAATTAAAAAGTGTGATTTTTAAATGATTTTGAGGTTTTTGGTCATTTTTACTTTTTGCGAAATAAGTAAGTTTTTTTGAAGGTTGAGAAATATGTTTGAAGGTTGAGGAATATGTTAACAGGTTCTGCGAAATAAGCATTTATCTTATTCTGTGAAATATGTTTTAGACTTATTCTTCGAAATAAGTTATACAGGTGGTTCTTTCTGCTAAATAAACACTTTTATAAGCCAAAAACCTAACAATTTATTTCTTTATCCTGCGAAATATATCATAAGTTCTTTCTGCGAAATAAACACTTTTATAGGATAGAAACTTAACAACTTGATACTTAATCCTGCGAAATAAGTCACTTGCTTAATCCTACGAAATAAGTCACTCAGTTTCATCCTGCGAAATAAGTATCTTGGTTCATCCTGCGAAATAAGTCAAGGTTTATTTCTGCGAAATAAGTAATCTTCAAGAAAAAGGTTATTTTTAATGGTTTGTCTTGCATTAGTAAAATCCTATGAAATACTTACTTATTTTCTCGGTTTAATTAAGATTTGTAAAATCCTGTAAAATAACAAGGAGTTAATCACTTATAAAAACAATACTTTAACACAATTGTCATTAATCACTGAATCGATCAAATCATTTCATTTCACACATTAAGTATTTCAAGAAGAGTTTGTCGTTAGCAGAGAATGTGATTGTAGCAGGGGCTGACAATAGCCCCCTTATGCTTGACAAGACTCAGTACAGTTCTTAGGCAAGCCGTATGCTACTCTATATCAAAAGAAAGGAAAATGGAAAGCTACTCGTTGATTCAGTTCTAAATGGACCTTTCGATTATGGAACAGTAACAGAAGGTGTAACTGAAACTATACCTGCAATTGTCAAATAAAGAAGATATGATGAACTCACAGATGCTGAAAAACTTCGTGAATGTTGTGACATCAAAGCAACAAACATTGTTCTACAAGGCTTACACAAGACATTTATAATCTAGTGAATCATCATGAAGAGGCCAAACACATTTGGGATAGAGTTAAGTTACTAATTAAAGGCTCTGAAATCTCGTTGCAGGAGAAAGAATCTAAGCTATATGATGAATTTGACATGTTTACCTCAGTGCCTGGAGAAACTATCCATTCATACTACTTGAGGTTTGCACAACTGATCAACAATATGCACTCTATCAGAATGACAATGAGACCAATTCAAGTCAATACAAAGTTTATCAATCATCTTTAGCCAGAGTGGAGCAAATTCGTTACTGATGTAAAGCTAGCCAAGGACTTAAATACCACTAATTTTGACCACTTGTATGGTTATATGAGACAACACGAAGCTCATGCTGATGAAGTGCGTCTAACAAGGCAACGATTCTCAAACCCAATTGCCTTGGTAGCTAACACATACAACTCTGCTCCATCTTACTCTAATCAGACTTAGTATCATCAACAACTCTCACCGTTTACATCTCAGAAACAAGTCTCACCTTTTCCATCATATCAATTGTATGATGTACCCATGGTTCAGCAACACCCATCTCAGGCACCAATTGCTAATCATTTTTTACTAGTTCATCATCAATCTTACCAATCACCTGATATTCATCAACCTTCACAAGCACCATTCCCTTTAATGGATTCAGGACTTGTTGTCCCATCATTTCTACCTTCTGATGATCCAATTGTCAATCTCAACAAGGCAATGGCCTTCATTAGCACAACTTTTACCTCTCGATACCCACCAACCAACAACCAGCTGAGAACTTCATCAAATCCAAGAAATCAAGAAACCATCCAAGATAGAAGAGTTATAGTATAATCAGTTCAGGGGAGACAATCCTAAGGTTATGTAAGCAATGGTGTTAGATGAACTGCTACAGCTACAAGGGGTGACAAAACTGGGGGAACCAACACAGCAAGTCAGGCAGAGGTGGTACACTGCTACAACTGTTAAGAACAAGGTCACATGACACGACAGTGCACCAAATCTAAAAGGCCAAGGAATTTTGCATGGTTTAAAGAGAAGGCAATGCTTGTTGAGGCACTAGAATTAGAGATAGTCTTGGATGAGGAGCAGATAGCATTCTTAGCAGACAATGGAGATGCAGTTACAACAGTCCAACAATCTCAGGAGATTCCCACTCTAGCAACTTTTCAAACTAATGATCTGGATGCCTTTGATTCTAATTATGATGAGGCTCCATTTGTAAGGGCTATCCTGATGGCTAATCTTTCATCCTATGATTTTGTAACTCTCTCAAAGGTAACAACTTATGACAATTATCTTGATAATCATGTGATTGAGCATACTATGCAAGAGATACATATTATGAACAACCAGTTTTTAATAATGATACAAATATTGATAATGACATAACAAGTAAAAGTAACATGATTTCATATGAAAAATATCTAAACGAAACTCAAAATACGGTTGTTCAAGATACTTCATCTTCTGCATAACATGATTCAATGATATTGTTCGTCATTGAAGAAATAAAGAATCAAGTTGCTAAATGTACTAAGGTGAATAAAGAAAACAAGATAATAAATGAGTCATTAACTGTTTAGCTTGCACGATATAAAGAACAAATCAAACTTTTTGAAGAGAGACGGAAAATTAAATTAAATGATAGAGAAAAGTACATTGATAGTCAGTTTCTAAAGGTTATTGTTGACAAAAATGCAAAGGTTGCGGATTTTGAGAATCTGATTCACTCATTAAAACAAAAACTTAATAAAACCGTTGAAAGTCATAAGACTTTGTCAACAACGGTTGACGTTTTAAAAATGGAATCTAAAGCAAAAGAAGATAAATATCTAGACGAAATCATTAATTTAGAAAAGAAAAATAAAGCTTTAGACAATGTGATTTATAAAATGGGTCAATCAACGCAAACGATGCATATGTTGACAAAACCTCAATTTTTTACGATGAAAGTCATAAAACTGCACTTGGTTATCAAGCCCTTTATATTTGTCTCAAGCTCAGAGAAAAGTACCATTGTTGTACTGTAGTAACACAATAGTTAAGCCTCATAATGTGCTTTCTGTAATTGATACTGAGGAAACATTAGAATTGGTTGAATAGAGTAGAATAAAGATGCATGCTAAACAAAATGATCTAATTATGCAAGAAAAGAAAGTTAATATTGCACCCATTGATTATGTTGCGTTGAATAAACTGTCTGATCATTTTGTAAAGCATTTTGTGCCTCAAAAGTAACTCTCTGCAGAACAGGCATTTTGGTTACCTATTTTTAAACCCATTTCTGAATTACCACTGATTCAACCTGAACCACTTCTAAAGGAAATTCCTCGCGAATTTCCTACGATTAGTTTGTTTAAAGATAGTTTTAACAAAATAAGAAGTCATGTGAATCATTTTGAAAATGTGGTAACTATCCGTACTAAGGTCACTAGTCAGAATGAGGGTTCATGTGGATTTGAACACATTCGGAAAGCTTTTGACAAAGATGTCAAACCTTTTGTTAAATATTTAAAAGTGTATTTTTACATGTTTGATCATGGTCTTTATAAAGAAATTACTGACATGAAAGAAGTTTTTACACAAACGGAAACCAAAGTTGCTAACTGTTCTGTAGAAAGGAAAACATTTGCAATAAAAGAGAAAGAATTGTTGCTAGAGAATGATCATTTACTGGAACTTCTTATATCTCAAGATCTTATGCATACTGCTATGAATTCTTTAGAAGAAATTCTTGATTATAAAAGTATGGAAAAACGTTTTCTTGATGAATACTCTGAGTGTGTTGAACTTAAGGCTGAGCTTTAGAAAAAGAATGACATGGTTGAAAAGGTTGTTTATGATGAACTTTCAAACTGATGTGCCAGACTAGAAAATAGATTTATTTCTCTTGAAATCAAAGTGCAACAATATAAAGAAAGTTTTCAAAATAATCAACCTCAAAACAAACAGGATGCTCCTGAGTTTCTTGCATTTTTTGAAATAAATGAATTGAAAGCTCGGCTTCAAGCAAAAAACAACTCAATCAATAAATTGAAAGACCACATTGCTACTTTAAAAGGCAAAGGTGTGTCTAAGTGTGATAAATCTGAGAATATGTCCAAAGTAATTACCCCAGGGATATATAAGCTAGATTTAGAACCTCTTGCTCCTAAGTTACTAAGAAATAGGGAAGCTCATGTAGACTATCTGAAACACACACAGGAACATGCTGACACTCTCCGTGAAATAGTGGAACATGCTAGAGCTTTAAGGCCTTTAGATAGTGACTTAGACTCTGCTTGTAAGTTTTCCATACGAGTTCAGGAATTGCTAGTTTATGTTCGAGATACATACCCTAGTTCTAGCTAAGAAAGTAAGAAGCTGATTGCAATAACTCCAATGAACAAAGTTAAAAAAGTTATGTTTGCGGAACCTAGTACCTCATCAAGTAACATACATAAACATGTAGACTCTTGAAAAACTAAAGATTCTAGTCTAACAAACCTTTGTTGACTTCTATAGGAGTAATCAGTTCTACTAGTGCTAGCGGATCAAAGCCTCCAGGCAATACCAAGAAAAATAGGATCTCGCAACCAACCAGTAGCAACAAGAAGAATAAAGTATAAGATCACCTTAGGAGCGTTAAACCTAGTTTAAATAAAAAAAATCATGTTTCTGAACCTGTTTGTAATGCAAATGTTAAGCATTATGCTTTAAATGCGAATTCTGAGCTTATTTGTGCTACATGTAATTAATGTATGTTTGATGAAATTCATGATTTTTTTGTTCATGATTATGTTAATGATGTCAATGTGCGTGTTAGATCTAAATCTGTAAAGAGCAAAAAGAAGAATGTTTGGAAACTTACGGGTAAAGTTTTCACTAATGTTGGATATAGTTGGAAACCTACAGGTCAGACCTTCACTATAGTTGGAAACACATGCCCTTTAACTAGGATCACCTCCACTACAGTAGTGCCTCCTAAGACACCACTTTCAACAAGAGTAGTTAACAAAACTCCCCCAAGTAGCAACAATTTAGGAAAACTTAACGATATAACGAATATAGGTTCGAGTAGTAAATCTAAGAGCGTAGAATCTAAGATTTCTAACAACTCGAAACCTACCAAAAATTAGGGATCCAATGTTTCCACTTCTCCATCTTCTTTCTGTGTCCATTTCATGCTGTTCAAATCGTCCTTTGATATCTAGACTCGGGTCGCTCCAAGCACATGACGGGGTAGCGCTCTTAGCTCATCAACTTTGTTAGCAAATTCATGGGTACCGTTAGAATTAGGAATGATCATGTTGCAGCAATTAGAGGTTATGGGGATTATCAGATTGGAAATGTCATGATTTCTCGAGTTTATTATGTGGAGGGGTTAGGATACAACTTATTTTCAGTAGGGCAATTTTGTGACTTTGATGTCGAAGTGGCATTTCATAAACACACTTGTTTCGTTCGTGACCTGAAAGGTGGTGATTAACTTAAGGGATCTAGGGGCTCAAATTTATACACTCTGTCACTAGAAGAAATGATGCAATCCTCTCTAATTTGTCTCTTGTCGAAAGCTTCAAAGTCTTGGTTATGGCACCGAAGGTTGTCTCATCTAAACATCAGTTATATCAATGAAATTGCCAAACAAGGTCTTGTCCAAGGGCTACCCAAATTAAAGTATCAGAAAGATCACCTATACTCTGCTTGTTCTTTAGGGAAAAGTAATAAATACACCCACAAACCCAAGTCTGATGATTCCATTCAAGAGAAGTTGTATCTGCTGCATATGGATCTGTGTGGTCCAATGAGAATTAAAAGTATCAATGGGAAGAAGTACATCCTGGTTATTGTTGATGACTACTCACGGTTTACTTGGGTTAAGTTTTTACGATCAAAAGATAAACTCTAGAGATCGTGATTAAACTTTTAAAGAAAGATTAAGTTTGTCTATGTTAGCTCTAAAATATGGTGACTTATCTGGAATTACATTTATCATTTATAGTCGTGTCGGGTTAGTTTAGCTAGTAAAGCCCTGGACTATAAATACCCCCTCCATACTTCCATGGAGGGGTGAAGCTCACTTTTGTAAAGTGTGTGTGTGTGTGTGTTTTTCTCCTCTTTTCTCTCAACAAACACACACACTCTTCCCATCTCATTTCCCTTTTCTCTCTATAATGAATAAATTCCTCTTTCATTTTACCAAGCCTCCGGATCTGTGTTCTTAAGGTGAATCTAATGTTAACAATTAGCACCAGAGCATAGAGGGAATCCGTGTTGTTTATCTACTGATCTTGTGGTTAAATAAGCTCAAAATTCATGGCTTATTTTATACCAAAAAGCCCACGGCTCAAATTGGTTTTGGCTTATTTGGTTGTTAATCTTGTTCTTTCCTCGATCTACATGTTAAACAGGTTAGATTGCTACCATCTCACGAGTTACATATGATCCTAGATCGAATTATTAAGCTTAAAAAGGGTTGACTTTTTATGTGTTCTAAGTGGAGGTTTGGCTCGAATTTGATGATTCACGAAGATATGGTTTTTATTTCATTTTAATCTCATTAAACCACATAAGTATGTGCACTATAGCTTTTTGAGAAGATGAAATTGCTTATTTGGTTAATTTAGAAAAATTCATTCTTCATTGTTCTTAGTGGAGGTTTGATTATAATTATTATTTTCTTTGGTGGCGGTTTTGACAATAAGAGAGGACTGATCCGTGTTTTAAGGAAAAAGTAGTCGGCGGTTTCCAGGTCAAGGAGGGTTGCTTTTATAATAATCAATTATATAGCCGGCGGGGTTGGATAAAAGTATACACTGCGGCGTTTGCCAATTTAAGGGCGGTTTGATTATTTTAAGATTCACGGCGGTCTAGTACAGGTGTGGCGGGTTGCTTATGTTATTGAATACAAAATGATTCTGTTACTCTGCCCAATTTAAATTATCAATGGCGGTGGGACAATAGTCATAGCGGCGGTTGGCCATAGGCGGCAGGTTTGGACCGTGGCGGCGGTGGGAGGTTGTGTTGGTGGGCTGAAGGGGGGGTGTTTTTATTTGGAGGCTGGTGGCGGGTTTCGGGTGGAGGAGAGGTGGAGTGTGATTCTTTGTGGGGGCGGATGGGAGGGTAGTGTGGGTGTAGTAGGACGGGATGGGGGGAGTTATGGTGTGGCTGGGTGTGTCCGAGACCGCGCCATCAAAGTGGGCTGATTGGATTCCGACTTTGGGCTGTTTTTGGTAAATAGTATTTGGGGGTGTCTTGAGTTGTGTGATTAATGTTATTTTTCATATAATTTATTTCTAGTGATTGACACATTAAAGTAGAAGGGTTTGTGGATTACGGAGGTTTTGTCTATTCGGCGATTTGAGGAGGACGTTGGTCACTTGGTTTAGAGGGTGATAGGTGGGGTCCGCGGTGGGTGAAAGGTGGGGACGTGGTTTTGGGGTTGGGCTATTGTGGAGAAGAGTAGGTGTGGCTCGATGAGTGGGTAATGAGGAGTTGGGGAGTGAGTGGGTGTGGTCCGGGAGGTGAAACGGATACAGTTATGTTTTAGACTTGGTTTTTTCTTGTTATCTAGCGGTCTAGGGAGTATGGGTGGGCTTGAAGTCATGGAATTCGATCTACTTTTTAGGGGTTATGGTGTGGGAGATGGCTATGGGGATGCATCTCGATGCTGGGTGAGGAGTTTGAAGGGGTCTTGGGAAAGTGGGAGGGGGGGTACTGAGTGTTTCGGGAGGTGGGTGGTGTTAGGGTAGGTGTGTGGGGAGGAAGGATCAGTGAGGGCTTTCTTGTTGTGTGCTTGTGGTTTGGTTATATGGGGGGGGTGGGGTAGGACTTTGGGATTGGGGTCGGGGTGCGGTGGGGTAGGATGTTCAAAATTGTAGAGAGCTCTGTCGGGTGCTATTGTTGTGAAGTTCTCTTGTTGTAGATTCGGGTGGGTGGGTCTGGGGTAGCTAGTGTGGGGGTTTGGGGGGGGGTGTGTGGAGTTGTGTGGGTTGATGAAAGGAGCTAGCGGGTGGGGTGGGCGTGTCCTTAGTCTATTGTGTCTTCTTTACAATGGCTGTTGCATTTATGAGGCTTTTGAGGGTCGTGGTAATGGATGATATTGTCAAGGGAGGTGGTAATTGCGTGGGCGTGTGGCTAGGCGGAATCGCGCGTGTGGGGGGCGTGTTGGACTTGAGGGGTCTTGTGGAGTGGGTGTTATCTAGTTTTGGGCTATAGTGCATCAAAGTACTTCTCGAGTATAATGGACGTCACACGAAAACTTATGCTTCCGCCGAGAACTATCGAACCATCATGGGGGGAAAAAGTATAATCTGGGACTTAATTGACTCTTGATGTTACCATGTCAACTATCCAGGGGAAGTTGTTAGCCTAAAATGTTTATTTATGGTGAGTGAAGTTTTTGCAAATGTGAGTAGAACTGTTGCTGATTTCTAGCTTGCACCCCAGAACAATATTCACTAAGCCTATGCAAGAAGTAGTACTATTGTGTGGCTTTTCTTCTACATAATTCTGATTGTGCACTTGTATGACAAGTAGAAAGGATTGTTCAAGCTAACTCAATTGTTTCAGGAATCTGTTCAAGATAGGGATGTTGGTTTGGGGGGAAGCCGATTTCAGAAACTTCGTCATAAAACGGATCTATGAAGAAAGTTTTTCAGACATGCTGATGGATTGGGGGGAAGTTATCCAACTCATGCATACTCAATGGTTCAAGAACAAGTATAAGCATGAAGATCAGGCTGGATTACGAGTTTAAGATGAGGAGAACTCAAAAGACAACTTTAGCTGTGGAAGCGATTTGGAAGACTTATATTACGTTGTTATTTGTATTGTTAGGAAACATTGTAAGTAAATTCCGTAAGTCCACATAGTGGGGAAGATTGTTAGTCTAAAATATAGTGACTTATATGGAATTACATCTTATCATTTATAGTCGTATCGGGTTGTTTAGCTAGTAAGAGCCTTGGACTTAAAATACAACCCCTCCATACTATAATTGTGGGGTGAAGCTCACTTTTGTAAAGTGTGTGTGTGGTGTGTTTTTCTCCTCTTTTCTCTACAAACACACACACTCTTCCCATATCCAATTTCCCTTTTTCTCTCTATAATGAATAAATTCCTCTTTCATTGTTCCAAGCCTCAGGATCTGTGTTCTTTTAAGGTGATTATCTATTGTTACAATTTAGCACCAGAGCATAGAGGGAATCCGTGTTGTTTATCTACTGATCTTGTGGATAAATAAGCTCAAAATTCATGGCTTATTTTATACCAAAAAGCCCACGGCTCAAATTGGTTTTGGCTTATTTGGTTGTTAATCTTGTTCTTTCCTACGATTAAATGGTAAATCAGGTTAGATTGCTACCATCTCTCGAGTTTCATATGATCCTAGATCGAACTTTTTAAGCTTAATAAGGGTGATCTTTTTATAGTGTTCTAAGTGGAGGTTTGGCTTCGTATTTGTGATTCACGAAGATATGGTTTTTATTCATGTTTTTAATCTCATTAACCACTTAGTATTGAGCCACATTATAGCTTATTTGAGTAGTGAAATAGCCTTATTTGGCTTTATTTTGAAAAATTCATGCCTTGATAGTTCTTCGTGGAGTGTTTGATTATAATATTATGTTTCTTAGTGGCGGTTGTCAAAAAGAGGGCGACAGATCCGTGTTTTAAGGAAAAAGTAGCTGGCGGTTTGACCAGGTCAAAGGCGGGTTGCTTTAAATAATCAATTATATAGCCGGCGGTTTGCTAAAAGAACACGGCGGTTTGCCAATTTAAGCGGCGGTTTGATTATTTTAAAGATACACGGCGGTTTGAACAGGTGTAGCGGGTTGCTTATTTTATTGAACAAAATGAAATGTTACTCTGCCCAAATTAAAAATCCATGGCGGTTTGACAAAGTTCATAGGCGGCGGTTTGCCTTAGGCGGCGGTTTGCTTAATATAATGTAGGCAGCGGTTTGGATAAAAACAGGCGGCGGTTTGCTTTAAACTTTGACGGCGGTTTGAGATCAAAGTATGACGACGGTTTGCTATATTATATGGCGGCGGTTTGCTAACATTTTGGCAGCGGTTTGACTAACAAACAAGGCGGCGGTTTACCAAATGTAGCAGCGGTTTGTCTCAAAGAAAACCCTCATTTTGAACACCTAAGGTCGATCCGCGCATCAGGTGGGCATGTGACCGACTTTGGGCATATGACCGAATTTAGGAATATAATATATCAACCATAACAACACACCACACAAATAACAACACTTAATCCCAAAACGATCCTGAAAAGATTCACTTCAATGACAAAACGGCTAGAGATTCGGATTACGATGACATGTGATCACGAAGTTGATTTGGTATCCTTTATTGGCGATTGAAGTAGGATTTCACAAAGGCTTTTACTTATTTCATCATCGAGACCTTCTTCTATTTTCTATCGATTGATGACTTCCTTGAACGTATACAGTTATGATTAAGACTTGGATTATCTAGTTGCCAGCAGTCAATGGGTGGTTGGATGAAGACCTTGACAACTATCACTAAAAGGAGTTACGTTGTAGTACTCAGTATCACACGCAGATGTCGATGTGGATAATTTTAAGAGGTGTTGTACTTCTTATACTTTTGATGGAGTATAAGGTACT
>BQNB010164867.1:0-14288 GCA_026074375.1 Tanacetum coccineum | reverse complement strand
TGTGTGAAAAAGGGTTGAGACTAGGTCGAGGTCGGGGGTTCGAGCCCGACTCACCCCTGACCTCCTTGGTTTCCCTTTTTTATATTTCAAAAATCTTATAAAAGCAAAGTTGTTTAGCAACTCAAAATAAGCATTTTTAATATACTAATTTTTTTTATGAAAAGCTCTTAATAAGCTATTAAATAGCTTATTACTTTGACAGTGAGCTTAAAAGCTCACTTTACTTGTTAACACATAAACTCTTGCACACGACTTAATATAAGCTTAAATTTCAAAACAAAAGCTGTTCCTTGAAGCTTATGATGAGCTTAAACTAATCATAATAAGCTTACTCTATTGAAAACACTAAAAACCAACTAACCTTGAGGATCAAAATGACTAACTCAGGTTCTAACTTAAAAAACTCAAAATTGAGCTAAGCTTAAATGTAAAATAAGCTAAGACTTAAGCTAAGCTTATAAGAGCTTAACAAACAACTAATAAGCTATAAATTTAAACAAAGAAATCAGGTACTACAACTTAAAATTCTAAAATGAAATGCTAAGTTCTAATACTACTGTTTTTGGCTTTTTAGAAATTTTATGAAAGCAAATAAGCTATATTAAGCTAACTACTAACAAATTAAGATGCAACTAACCTAATCTAACCTACTAAGCAGATATAAGCTAAAAATAAGCAAAAAGAAAACATAATAAGCTAAAAAAACAAATAAGTACTTAACTCAAAACTGTTTACCAAACAGTCCTTATGGGTACCTTTGGGCTTATTTTGGAATAAGCTATTGGGTCCTTATGACCAAATGGCTTATCACACTACAAAGTAGACATGGAATTCTACTTAAAAACACTTTCAAAAAGCATTTTGAAAAACAATTAAGCACTTAAAAACATGATGAAAAAGCTACAGACTGTTTTTGAATTTTTGGAGTTTTTTAAGAAAAAGCTAAAACAGACTTAACTCTAACTTAAGAAAGCTTAAATCTAATCTAAACTACTCTAATAAGCTAATTAAAAGAGGTTTGACAACTTAAACTTATTTATAAAAGCTAAATAAGCCCAACAGTACTAACTTAGAAGTTAGTACTGGTAGCTTTATATCAAACAGTCCTTGAGGGGGACTTTAGGCTTATTTTCAATTAAGCTAAGAAAAAGCTAATAGAAAAACAGACAGTAGTAACTGAGGTTACTACTGCTAGTGCAAAATGGCAAAGCCACAAACACAAATTGTGCATGTTTCCTTAAGGGAAAACTTGCACTTCACACTCTATTTGAGTGTGTTTGAACACAATGCAAACACAAATAAGCTCAATGAGCTTGGATCAAATTTTCACATGTAAAATCAAAGGGAAAAATCCCCTGGTGCACAGGCAAACTTATTAAGCCATAAAATCATTAATAGCTTAAACTAATACCTCAACTCTACTCAAAACCTTATCAATTATGATAATCAAACTATCCAAAAAGAAATCACAAACTGCATTTGACTTTAAGAGGTCAAACAAGCTTAATCCAAACACACCTTTAGACTATGACATATTTCATTAAGCTTAAGAATTTGAAATCTATTTAACTAAACGTTAATACCAGATCACTAACAGCTTAAAACAACCTTAATAAACATAATCTATTAATCACTTAGGCTAGAATCAAAGATTTATGACTATGCTAACTAATTTTTAGGTTTTTTAAGGTTTTATGACAAATATTAAGAAAACTAAGATCTAGTCTATATTAACCTAAAACAGATGATGAGAAATGACTAATAAGCAATTAGAAACACTAACAAGCTCAGATAAGCAACTAAATAAAGCTAATAAGCAGATCTATACTAATAAGCAATTATTAAGCTAAAAATTTGAAAGACAAGGAAATTAAAGGAAAACTTACTTGAAGCTTTAGCTAAACAAAAGCTAATTGCTCAAATGAGCTTATCAACAGCTCTGGCTTATCCTAGGATAAGCCAGTAGAGTCCATGGGATCCCTTCCATC
Organism: Tanacetum coccineum; assembly: GCA_026074375.1. Taxonomy (NCBI): domain Eukaryota; kingdom Viridiplantae; phylum Streptophyta; class Magnoliopsida; order Asterales; family Asteraceae; genus Tanacetum; species Tanacetum coccineum. The sequence goes on along the minus strand of BQNB010164867.1, from coordinate 12,300 downwards.
TTTGGATCCCCTTCCATAAGCTCAAATCCCAAATAAGACAAGGTTTAACTGATTTTAGAATTTAAGTAAATTTAAGGCTTATTTAAGCTCAAATTCAAGCTTATAGACTTGAATGAGCTTATGAGAAGCTCATAGAAGCTTTTGATACAATGGCTAACATATGAGATTATTGAAAACTTAGAGGATTTTTGACAGATTATTTAAAAGTAAAACGTAAATTCATTAATAAAAGCTTGATTACATAACTTGAAAGGAAAATTGCAACTGATTTTAAAAGAAAATTACAATAAGCTATTTTAAACTAAAATCTACTAAGCTACTACTAGGTAAAAACGGGAAAGAGAAGATGATATTGTGTGTGAGTGAGGGCCTATTTATAGCCTCTTGCTGAACCTTCTAGGCCTTGATTTCTATTAGACGCTCCTGTCAACTTCAACCCTTGATCATCTTTCAATCATTGAATCCCTCTTATTCACCATTAGATCAAATCAGAGCTTACACAGATTGCCAGCGTGGCAATCCGTGTTAAGACACCTTGTGCTTCTTCTGAGTGTGTAGCTAGTACAAATTTCCATTCCCTTTGTGCTTTCAATAAATCCAACAGGGCATTGCTTGATAGAGAGCTAATGAGGGCCTTTAATTTGACTAATTTCTCCTTGCCAACATGAATTAGGGACCTTTAATTCTCATTTGTACCCCTTGATTGACATTTACCCCTTGATTTGACTATGTGGTTAAACTTGGGATGAAGGATGAACAGTACACGTTCTTGGCGCCTTTTTTTCGTTTTTAACTGAATTGGGTAAAACGGGGGTGAAAGTTAGGGTATTTGCACTTTTGGTCCCTGTCTTTGTTTTAATAGAAGGTGTAGTGTAAAAGATCTTTTAGAAATGACAACAACGGTCCATGTGGTTTTATAAAATAGGTGATGGGCTAAGGTTTTGGGCATTTGTCTTGGGCTTTTTGGATCCGGGTAAGGTAGTTAAGGGTTTAAGGCCCATTTAAGCCTTAGGGACCATTTGTGTCACATTTGGAAACTTGAGGGACTGAAATGGAATATTTTAGGGTTTTTGTCCTTTTATGGTTGAGTGAGGTTTGACCAGGGTTGACTTTTTGACTTTGGCTTCCGGCTCTTGCACGCCCTTCCGTTCTCGTGTCCGTGTTTGCCCATTTTTCGCGGTTTTCTTGTGACTTTTGACATATCCGTACCTGCACACACAAAACACAAAAACAAGTATATTTTTGCCATTTTAAGTATGTTTTTAGTCATTTAGGGTCATTTTTGGTAATAACGAATATGTGTATTTTACACTTATCAGCTAACAGCAATGGATTCTGAACACAGAAGTTCAGGACCCACACTTCATGAAATGACTCCTACAACAATCAGTTCAGAACTCGTGCCAAACCCTCCTCCTTCAATACTGTATGTACCACCTTCAAGAACTAATTGGGATCTTTTGTTTCAACCACTGTTTGATGAATTACTCAACCCTCCATCAAGTGTTGATTGCCCAGCCCCTAAAGTCATTGCTCTAATTGCTGAAGTAGTAGCTCCAGAACTTGTGCATCAACCAGTTCACCTTCCTCAATAATTGTTGATCAAGATCACCCCCTTCCACCTTGTAAAACTCTCTAACACACAAGAAAACTCAAATCTCTGTCATTTTCTAACGATGTTGAAGAAGACAATCATGACTTAGATGTTGCACACATGATAACGATCTGTTCTTTGGTATTCCAATTCCAAAAAATGATTCTGAAGCATCTTCATCTTCGGGTGTTATTCCTCCTGTTGTGCACACTGCTGCTCCTAACTCAGAACACATTACCAAATAGACCAAGGATCATCCTTTAGACAACATCATCGGTGAACTCGAAAGATATTTTCCACAAAAGACTTTAACTCCATGAAACAAGCCTTATTTTGTTACTATAATGCCTTTCTCACATCAGTTGAACCAAAGAACTATAAAGACGCGTTAACTCAAGCATGTTAGATTAAAGCAATGCAAGAGGAATTAATTATTTTGAACGCCTTGAAGTCTGGGAACTCGTTCCTCGTCCAGATAAAGTAATGGTTATTACTTTAAAATGGATCTACAAGGTGATACTTGATTGATTAGGAGGTATTCTAAAGAACAAGGCTCGATTGGTTGCTCGTGGTTACCGTCAAGAAGAGGGAATTGATTTTGAGGAATCTTTTGCTCTAGTGGATAGACTTGGCGCTATTCGAATTTTCCTCGCCTATGCTGCTCACATGAATATGATCGTTTACCAAATGGATGTTAAGACAGAATTCTTGAATGATATTCTGCGCGAAGTAGTTTATGTCAGCCAACCGGACGGGTTTGTGGATCAAGACAATCTTAATCATGTGTATAAGCTTAAGAATGCCCTCTATGGGTTGAAATAAGCTCCTCGCGCGTGGTACGATCTATTGTCGAAGTTTCTACTCTCTTATGAATTCTCTAAATGAATCGTGGATCCCACATTGTTTATCAGAAGACAAGGATCTATGTTGATGATATAATCTTTGCGTCTACTACACCTGAATTATGTGACCAATTTTAAAAAATAATGTGTTCAAAGTTTAAGATGTCGATGATGGGCAAAATATCATTTTTTATCTAGGACTACAGATTTTACAAAGTCCCAGAGGCATCTTTTTAAACCAGTCTAAATATGCTCTAGAATCTTTAAAGAAATATGATATGAATCTCGTGAATCCCGTGGATACTCCATGAGTGGAGATCTTCAATAATAGCGAGATTCATGATCACAGACAGATGCGACGTATGCGCACAGTGCCGATACACAGGGTCTCAACTACGCAGTCGGCTGCATATCTAATAGTTCACTAAGCATTAACTTCTTAGATGAAGAATCCGTGATGGCACCATGATTTTTTCTTATCTGCCAGCCAATAGACACCAGAAACCTTAATATATTTGTTGTTTGCATTTGTCTTTCGTAGCCCACGGGTATCAGGAAAGCCTACCGAAAAGCTCCTCCATGCCTGTAACAATACGGATCAATACCTACGACGGACCCATAAATCGGGGACTTGATATCCAAAGAACCAACCCATCATTCTTCTATTGCTCTAACAGCCAACTAACCCAAACACAACACCTCCCACCTCACCCTCCTCAAACTTATGCAGAAGACGGGCTGATCACGTGGGTCTGCAGGATACTAGACGAAGTACTTCTGGAAGTATGCAATTATTGGGGTCAGACTTGTTAGGTGAGTCTATCAAAAAGTATGCCGCATAAATTTAAAATAATTATTAAGATCATAAAATAATAAAAAGAAATTAAAAAAAAATCATAAATTAATTATATAAATAATTAACACATCATAAAACATATAAATAATACATAATATAAATATCATTATAAATAAAATAATTATATTTATAATAATAATCATTTTATAAATTAATAAATATTATATATAATTAAAATTATTGATATAAATACATTTTTAAAAGTTTGTTGTGTATCCAGTCAGTAAAGAGAAGCAGCGAATATATTGCCATGTCTGGGCTGTTATTGCTCCAAATCTTTTGGATTGAGATCCAGCTTTCCGACTATGGCCTCTGGATTTAATAAAAATTCCAATTGTATGTGATAACAAAAGCGCTAATGCCTTATGCTGCGTACAATGTTTAACATTCGCGATCCAAAAGCATATTGACATTTGGATTCACTTCTTCAAAGAGCAAGTAGTAGAAACTAGAGTGGGTAGGCTTTAACTGTTTTCAACACGAGTATCAACTAGGTGGTACATCTTCACTAAAGCCCTATGCAGAGAAAGAATTGAATTTCTTATTAACAAGCTGGGAATGCGAAGCTTTACGCCTAAGACACTAAAACTGTTGATCCCAATGAACAAATCTTAAACTCCTTACTTTGATATAAGGTTTAGATGTATTGAATAGATCCAAGACAACTATGGTAGAAGCTAAGATTGAGAATATCACAAACTATGCAGAATCTAGTTTGTAATACTAAGAAGAACAATGAAACAGTAAAACAATCAAAGACAAATAGTTTATCAAACTTTTAGCCTCAATATATTAAATATGAATACTCAAAAGTATTAGGGTTACAAAAGAAAACCTTGAGGCTATGACAATGACTTGTTTTGGTACATTGAATTCTATACCTGGAACCTCCTTTCTAATACACTAAGGAGTTCTACAAGGCTTACAATACTTTCCTGAGTTATCATGATCTTTTAAACAAATAACTTATACATATCTTTTATGAAATAACTCAATACTTATCTTCATAAGTATTCTTGTTCTCCAATCCTTTCTCTTGTATTTGTCCATCTGACAGTAGTAACTTTTCCATGCAGTTGTAATCTTTCAGCAGTTTAAACTAGCAGCATTAACTTTTGAACTAGCAGCACTAACTGAGCACAAATAGTAGTAAGTACTTAGAATATTTTCTTCATTCTTCATCAGCAGTACTAAGTTACACTAGCAGTACTAACTTTATGCTAGCAGTTGTAACTTTACTCTAGCAGTACTGACATATACTAGTAGTACTAACTTTTGTACTAACAGTAGTAAACTTAGGCTGTAGTAACTTTTATATACCAAGTACTAACTTACTTGCATATTTTTCATTAGATCCCGATAGTACAAAGTATACCTGAGGAGACCCCCCATCATTAAATTACTATTTAATTAATATTAACTCTAAGAATCATCTTGAAGTCTTTTAATCCCAACAATCCTCCCCTAAACTTGATGTTCATCTTTCTAAATCTTCAAGTTTTCTTCTATTTTAAAATCTTCATCAATATCTGGAGGGGGGAATGCAATTTCAAACACTTCATTGACCATTTTCTGCTTGGTCATGAGCTTGAGTTAGTCTGATAGCCACATCCATTTTCTATGATCAGCTTGAAGATTCTTGTTGATTTCATATTTGTGATTTGTTATGGTTTGTGAGTGGATATCTTTCTAACTAACATAAAGATATGAAGATTTTTAAATCTTACAAAGTGCACTCCACAAGAATCAAACAGCTTCCAAACAGTCACTTTATATCCATGTAGACTCCTCCATACTTCACTCTTTATGTCAGGTTCAAACATTACTTTCAGATCACCTTAGAACACTCTTTCATAATCATCCTTTGGCCTTGTATTCCCATGTTTAGCTTTAACCATCTTCCAGGGAGTCTCTAAATCTTCTCTATCAATGTTTTGAAGCATCTTAATCATTGATGAATAACTTTTTGAACTTCCATCAGCTCTTATCAAGTGATAGAATCCCTTTTGTCCGTCCTTCTTTAACAATCTTATATTCAACAGTCATTAGAGGTTTGGTAGCTAGAGGTATAGCATCATTTGCTATTTCCTCTTTATCTGAACTATCTCCATATGCTTTTTCATCTCAGCTTCATCATCTTCTTCAACTTCTTTATGCTCATCTATCTCTTTATCACCCTTCATTCTTTGTCTTTTGGAAGATTCTTGTTTTTGCTCATTCCTTGCTCTTTTCTTACCAATTGATTTCTTTCTGCTGCCTTTAGCTTTCTTTTCACTGCTTTTTACTTCTTCAGAATCTGTGGGTTTAAAATTGTTTATCCAACCCATTGTCTTATCAAAATCCTTTTGGATTTCTTCATAACTCTTATTCTTCAATGGGTTATAAGTAAATCCTCCCATATTATTCAAATAAGTTCACATTTGATTCCTTCTCTAACCTTTTGTTAGTGGCTTTCTTCTCTTTTATTCTGCTCTTAACTTAGCAAAGCGTCTCTTCTTTTCATTCATTAGTTCCATAAACAATTTTGACTTTTCTTTAATAGTCAATTCACCTTGATCTTGCTCTTGTAATCTTTTGCACAGCTCATAGTCAACATCCATCATAGCTTGCACATTATCCCATTCTTCAATTTTTTTGCTAGTGGTTGTTTCTTGTAATTTCATACATTCTATCTTTCAAGCCTTGTTGCTTTCTTGTTCTTCAGCATCTAGCTCTTCTTGCAAGTTAAATTCATCAGACTTTTTGTCCTTTTTATTCATAGGGAACTTTAGGTTCAACCATTCTTAGCTTTCCTTCTATTTAATGCTTGAAGAAGATACTGATGTTGGTGTTCTTGTTGTGGTTTCACCAGCTTCTCTAAATGTAATGCCTTTAGCTTTGAGAATTGTTGAAGGTGCTATTGTGACTGTACTCTATATTGGCTCTTGTATCACAACCTTAGATTTTTCACTCTTCAATTCAGCCAATGTTTAAGCTAAGGTAATCTCTACTTCAGTTATAACAGGTGGTGACGCAGCAGTAGTAGAGGGAGCAGCAGTACTAACTGGAATTTTAATACCAATAGTAGTAAGTGTTTCAGTAGCACTAACCTCTTTAGGAATCACATCATGCTCTTTTTCAGTCATATCATTTTTAGCAAAACTTCATCACCAATAAGAGCATCGGTGTCAAACATTTCTGTATCATTTGACCTCCCCTGAGTTTCATCAACTAAAGAAACTTTAGCATACTTGCCAATGTCTTTAATACTCCTCCCATGTTTGGATGCATCCTCTTGAGCACCCAAACCTTCATCATTTAAGGATTCTACTCTCCTTGTGCTACCAACCCTGTATAATCTTTTAAACTTATGAGTTCTCTTGTTGGCCTTCTTCTCAAGCTGCTTCACCCTACTTTTCAAACTGGCTATCTCCAAAGCTTGAGTTGTCTTTGTAGTCTCCAAGGCAAGAACTCAATTAGATAATTTGGTACAAAGGTTCATCAATTCAAGAAGTTGCATTCTATCCTCACCACTTTGAGATGGATCATAGGATGTTAGGATAGGGACTCCTCCATTTGTCTCTTTTTTCAGTCATAGGTAACCTCAATGTCCTTTTTCTGCTTCCTTTTAGACTGTTTCTTCTTGGGTTTAGATGTAGATGGTTGAGTAGTAATGGGTGTCTGTTGAGAATCAGTAAGAATGTCTAAATCTACACCCTCTTCTTGATTAGCTTGAACCATCATTGTTGCAAATAGGGGTGTTACTCTCCTAGAAAAATCTTTTCCTTCTCTCTTCATGTTGGCAAAGATTTTCTTTGTGTGTGAGGGATTAACATAAGCTTTCTTGTGATGTGACATATCACCAAGCTGTTGATTAATAACCACTTGTACAAATCGTGGATACATTAGAAATTTAACCCCTCCCTCTAAGTGCTTTACCATAGCATCAAAAATATACTTGGACAGGTAATTTTTGGTTTGTGGCCAAGCATATGATTACAAAGGCAATAGTTCTACTGAATTCGTTCCATGCAGTTGTCTTAGCACTAAGGCATTGCGTAATGGTAATGATCAAGAACTTCCATCTGTGGAGAAAAGAAGCGACAAACACCACACACACCCCAATCCACCACCCCCTTTATTAGAATGTTTTTAAAAAAAAAAGTTTCGGAGAAGGTTATACATAACTCCCATCCCCTCGCAGTTCTTCAAAGATAGTATCAGTTGGCAAACAATCAGTACCACCTGCATCTTCTAAGTTAAGATTACTTCTAATACTTGTCTCTGTGATGATCACCTTCTTTTTATCAACTAGGGCTTATTACTGACGTTCTCCATTAACCGTCTTTACTTTGCTATTGCCCAGAACTGTTCAATGCAAGATGTATAAATAGTAGGATTGATAGTTAAAGCATAATGAATTTGGTTAGCATTCAAAAAATTAATAATTTCATGAAACCTATCACTTTCAACAGGGTTTTCCAAGAATGCGACCATGTTGTGAGTGTCAGCAAAAGTTAGGGTTGACATTGTTTTGTGTTTTGATGATTAAACATGAAATTAAGTTAGGGTTTATGTTTAGAGAGTGTTTGATCGATTGAAATCGAATAAAGAATCGAATGAAACCCTGAATCAAAGTATTAATAAAATCACCCTTAGTAGTATTAACTTAAACTGACAGCACTATGTTAAGCCTAGCGGTATTAAGTTTTGCCTAACAGCATTAACTTATGCCTAACAGCATTAACTTATGCCTAATAGTAGTAAGTAACCTGACAGCAGTAACTCAACAGCATCAACTTAAGCTTAGCAGGATTAATGTATACCAGTAGTATTAACCTAAAGCTAACAGCATTAAGTTTGAGTTACCAACATTAACTTCAATTTCATTACAAAGAGCATTTCTAACATCAATATTAATTCTCACAAGCTCTCTTTCTGTTTTTAAACTCACAATATCTGTCATTTCTTTTTCTTACTGAAACACTCTGTCTGTTTTTCATGCACACATCTCTCTTTCTGTTTTTACTCACAATATCTGACAGTTTTTTACAAAGTTCCATCAATTCATTTAGTTTCATACTGTCCTCCCCACTTCCAAGTATGTTAACTCTTGAGAGAGATGGATCATTGGACTGTTTGGATGCAGCTTCAAACCTAGTTTGAGCTTTTGCACCCCCTAATATGGTAACTTGGCATCTGGGACCAATTACACTAAATCTGTTCCCTAAGAAAATACTCATTTAAGTGTTGTCTTCGGTGTGGGTCCTTTTTATGTTAAACTGTCATGTCTGCTTCTATGCTACGATGCACTGTTAGTGGTATCCCTTTCCATTCTGTCTTCCCACTCCTTATAGACAGTCTCATCTGCAACAAGGTGAATAGGTCCATTAGACTGAGATATCTAAGTGTTCCTTTTGGCTATCCTAGGTTTGTGAGTCCTTTAGTTGAGATGATGATAAAATAGTGATTGGTTCTTTATTAGAGTGTTGAGCAGGTGTGGATGTGTGTTGGGGATCAGTGGGTTATCTTGGTCCTTCACTCACCGCTGCTTAATGATACATTCCCTTTCATCCAATTTTAATTAACCTCCCCTCAAATAATACTTCAGAGATTGAGTAATCCAATGCTAGCAATTAGAAAGTTAAACCTGCTAACATCAAAAGCCTTTGTGATAAGATCTGCAACATTGTGGTCTGTGTGAATCTTGATCACTTGAATCAACTTCTTCTATAAAGAATCTTGATGGATATGGTGCATAAATTCTATGTGCTTGGTTTTAGAGTGAAACACTGGATTCTTCATAATACAAATGGTGCTTTCATTATCAATGTAAATTGTTAGCCCTAAAATATGGTGACTTATCGGAATTCATTGTTTCATTTTTTAGTTTCTGTGAGGAGTGGTTAGTTTAGCTAGTTTAAAGTCGGGAGACTATAAATACCCCCTCCATACTTCCATGGAGGGGTGAAGCTCACTTTTGTAAGGTGAAATGTGTGTGTTTTCTCTCAAGCACATACCTCTTCCCATTTCATCTCCTTTACTCTCTAGATAATAGGCTACACATCTCTTCCATTTTACCAGCCTCTGGATCCATTATTCAAAGGTGTGAATCTTTTCTAACAATTGGCACTAGAGCATAGGGGGAATCCGTGTTGTTTACAACTGATTTCGTGGTTAAATAAGCTCAAAATTCGTGGCTTATTTTAAGCCAAAAAGGCCACGGCGTCGGAATTTTTATGGGGCCTTATTGGTTGTTAAATCTTTGTTCCTACCTTGATCTACATGTGTTACATGTTAGATTTGTAACAAATTTAAAGTGTTTGCATAAGCATCATGTTCGATTATAAGCTTAATAAGTTTAAGTTTGGTGTTCTTCGTGGAGGGTTGGCTTGTTTTTTATGTCCACGAAGAAACGATAAAAATATCATGTAAATTAGGATGGTTAATCTTAATATACCATTCATTAGTATTACATGTTATAGCCCATTTTAGTAGATATAAAGCTTATTTGGGTGTTGATTATTGCAAAATTTCGCAATGTGGTTTCTTCATGGACGGTTTGACAAGTATAGGGGACAAGATCCACTTTTTAACGGAAAAGTCAGGCGGCGGTTTGACTGGTCAACGGCGATTTGATTATAATAATCAATTTTATTAGCCGGCGAGTTGCCATTCTACACGACGAGTTTCCATATTACACGGCGGTTTGCTTAGGTACACTACGAATTGATTATTTTAATGAGCAAAAAGAAATGTTACTCTGCCCAATTTAAAAATCCATGACGGGTTGACAAAGTTCTAGGCGGCAGTTTGCCCTAGACGGCTGTTTTCCCTAGACGGCGGTTTGCCTTGGTGGCGGTTTGATATTAACTATAGTCGGCGGGTTGGTTAAAGACAACGACGGTTTAATTATTATAATTAGGCAGCGGTTTGGTCTAATATAGGCGGTGGTTTGATATCAAACTGGTGGCGGTTTGGTGTAATAATGGTGGCAGTTTTCCATATATGGAGGGTTGCCAAAGGAGGCGGTTTGCCACACAGAAAAAGAAAACCGAGTTTTTGACTACTAATTTCCCGAAAAAAAATTTGTCTTTCGACCTTATCGCGAAGGACTCGATCATGGTGCATAAGCGTGGGATTGTGACCAACTCATTTGCGGCTGTTACCATATTTGGGAATATTATAATCAAAACAAGGACAACAAACAAACACCACAATCAACCATAACAACATACCACACAAACAACAACACTTAATCCCAAAACGATCCTGAAAAGATTCATTAGCGACAAACACAAAAGGCTAGATAGAGACTCGGGATAATGATGCATAGTGATCACAAAGTTGATTTGGTATCCCTTATTTGCAATTGAAGTTAGATTTCTCAAATTGCGTCTACTGTATCTTCATCATCGTAAAAATTTCTTCTATTTTCTATCGATTGATGACTTGCCTGAACGTATTTATACAGTTATTGATTAAGACTTGGATTATCTGTTTCAGAAGTCAAGGCGGTAGTTGGATGAGACTGGATAACTATCACTTAAATGGAGGTTACGTTCGTAGTACTCAGTGTCACACTGCAGGATGTCGTTGTGGTTATATGTTCAATGAGGTGTTGTACAAGTAGATCTAGGGTAGTAGTTAATCTATTTCAAATTAGTTTTCAAAAATAAGTTCATTAGCATATATGTTTTTAGCCTTAAAATAAGCTTTTTGTCTTTTCAATTTCAAAACCAAAAGTAACTAAGTGTTCTTAGTGTATAAGCTGTTTTCAACAAGCCTTTTCATTAAGCTCCTGAATTTCAAAATGGTTTTAAAAAGTTGTTTTAAGTAGTATTTTAGGTGTACTTTTTAGGGTAATAAGCCAAAAGTCCATAAGGATCCTTTAGCTTATTTAAAAATAAGCTCAAAGGTGCCTTAAGGGGCTGTTTGGTTAACAGTTTACACCATAAGTGCTTATTCCTTTATTTTAGCTTATCTGCTTATTGTTATGGCTTATTTAGGTTTAGTTTAGCTTATTAGGTTAGTATAAGTCCATTTTAGCTTATTTGGTTTTGTCATTTGCTTATTTGAGCTTATTTGCTTTCTAGTGTAAAATTTTAAGTGTTTTTAAGCTTTTTAGCTTTTCTGTCATTCTAGCTTATCAATTGTGCTTATTTTAGTTCTTATGTGCTTATTAGATATAGCTTTTAATCTGTTTTAGCTTATTTAACTTTTTCCTTAGCTTATTTGTTCTTAAAAAGCCCAAACAGTTTGCATTTTATAGGTTTAGTAGGATTTGCTTTTTCTGTCATTTTTCCTAGCTTATTTCGTGCTTATTTGTGGTTTATAAAAATAGTGTCTTTTCAAAAAGTGCTTATTTTTCTGTCCTTAAAAAAGAGTTAAAAAATGGCATTAAAAAATATTTAGGAAAGGGGAAGTCCCAAGTGAGCTAGGGCTCGAACCTGGGACCCTAACCCTCTCAACCAAACGTCCCATACAACACACCCTAAACCATCATGCTACAATAGCTTATCCAGTAATTCTTTACATTATCTATCTTTTATATACGTTTTAGGCGTATTAGTATAATAAGCTGTTTTAGCTTATTCCTCAGCTTATTTGATAAGCTGTTTTCACAAGCTTATTTGTTAGCCCTAAAATATGGTGACTTATCTGGAATTATATTTATCATTTATAGTCGTGCCGAGTTAGTTTAGCTAGTAAAGCCCGGGACTATAAATACCCCCTATATACTTCCATGGAGGGGTGAAGCTCACTTTTGTAAAGTGTGTGTGTGTGTGTGTGTGTTTCTCCTCTTTTCTCTCAACAAACACACACACTCTTCCCATCTCATTTATCTTTTTTCTCTATAATGAATAAATTCCTCTTTCATTTTACCAAGCCTCCGGATCCGTGTTCTTAAGATGAATCTGTTATAACAATTGGCACCAGAGCATAGGGGGAATCCGTGTTGTTTACCAACTGATTTTGTGGTTAAATAAGCTCAAAATTCGTGGCTTATTTTAAGCCAAAAAGGCCAC
>BQNB010164866.1:574-14288 GCA_026074375.1 Tanacetum coccineum | reverse complement strand
TTATAAAAGTATCACAACTTACTCGTACTTGGTAATACCGTTCACACAAATTAATGTTGACACCGTAAGGTGGTATTATGTGTATATTTGTATATATATAGTAGGATATCCTATATATGTTAGTCTTCCTACCTACCTAACATTGCCCATGTTCTCCCTCGTGTAGATAATGCCGCCAAGGATGAGGACCTGAAGTGTTGGCCGGCCTTTTGCCGAATCACGAGGAGGGGAAACGGGTGAACGGGTTGGTAGAGGTAGGAGGGGTAGAGGACCTAGAGGAGGTAATGATGTGCGTGTTGACGAATTAAATGTCAAGGGAATGACCAGGAGGAGAGCTAATGAGAATGTAGAGAGAGTCAATGGGGGTGTGAGAGGAGCACCCAACTTCTCGACGATCATTGCCCAACAATTGCAGAACCTCTTACCCTCCATTCTAGCTCAGGTTGGTAACTAAGGAAATGCTGGAAGTCAAAATGGTAATGTGGTTAACGAGAAGATTCAGGAGAGCATTAGGAATGTGTTGGTGAATAGCAACCGAGTAGGTTGTTCATATAAGGAGTTCTTAGCTTGTAGCCCTAAGGAATATGATGGTAAGGGAGGTGTTGTAGTTCTTACTCGATGGATTGAGAAAATGGAGTCCGTACAAGATAGGAGTGGTTGTAGTATTGACCAAAAAGTAAAATACACTGTTGGTTCATTTGTGGGTAAGGCGTTAACGTGGTAAAACTCTCAGATCCGCACGCTAAGCCAGGAAGTTACTGTTAGTATGTCATGGAATGACTTTAAGTTTATGATGATAGAAGAGTTTTGTCCTAGTCATGAGATGCAAAAGTTAGAAACTGAGCTTTGGAATCATGTTATGGTCGGGGTTGGCCATGTGGCTTATACTGACAGATTTTCAGAAAGTAGTAAGATTAAGAGGTACGTGTATGGCCTTGCTTCATAGATCAGTATGATGGTGGCAGCAACGAAGCCAAAGACTATGCAGAAGGCTATGCAGATTTCTGGTCCACTGACCGATGAGGCTGTTAGGAATGGATCAATTAAGAAGGTTGAGAAAAGAGGAAATGTAGAGGAACCTAGCAAGGATAAGAATGGTAGGGATGATAATAAGAGGACTAGGACTGGAAATGCTTTTGCTATAACCGCAAACCCTGTAGGAAGAGAGAATACGGGTGTTTGGCCCTAGTGTACCCGCCCGGGTCATTTTGCAACTCCTGCAACTCCTACCATGCACCCGAAGGGCCTTGTCGCACATGCTTCAACTGTAACTGCCCGGGTCATTTTGCTAAGTATTGTAGAGTTGCGTCTAGGAATGTGAACCCGGTAAATGTAACGAACCCAGCACCTGCTCGTGGAGTATGCTATGAATGTGGGAGTACAAACCATCTCAAACCGGCATGTCCTAGATTGAATAGAGCACAAGGACCAGGAGGAAAACGTCCAAACTAAGTTGTTGCTAATAATGGGGGTCAGGGTCGTGGAAACCAAGGGAACCAAGCTAGGGGTAGGCACTTATGTCTGGGGTAGTGGAAAGCTCGCCAAGATTCGAACATGTAACAGGGGTTCCATTTACTTTGAATAATCATTTTGCCACTACCTTATTTAACTCTGATGCCGACTATATATTTGTTTCTGCTACTTTTATACCTCTGTTAGGCATAGAGCCGAGTGAATTAGGTTTCAGATATGAGATTGAGATAGCTAGCGGGCAGCTAGTAGAGATTGGTAAGGTTATTAAGGGTTGTAAACTAGAAATCGAGGGTCATGTCTTTGACATCGATTTGATACCTTTCGGGCATGGGAGTTTTTGATGTGATTTTAGGTATGGATTGGTTGTCTAATCATAAGGCTGGAATAATTTGTCATGCAAAAATAGTGAGGATACCACTACTAGATGGCAAGGTGCTTAGAGTATTAGGAGAGAAACCGGAAGAAAAGATGAGGCAGCTAAACAGTGCTAAGATTAAAGAGAAATAACAAGAAGAGATAGTAGTAGTAAGATATTTACCCGAGGTATTCCCGGACGACCTATCTGAATTACTGCCTATTCGAGAAATTGAGTTAATCCCTGAAGCAACACCGGTAGCAAATTCCCCTTATCGTTTGGCACCTTCTGAATTGGAGGAGTTGTCGAGACAACTCAAGGAACTCCAAGACAAAGGTTTCATTCGACCAAGTTCGTCGCCTTGGGGAGCGTCGGTATTGTTCGTTAAGAAAAAGGATGATTCTTTTAAGATGTGTATTGACTATAAAGAATTGAACAAGTTGACTATTAAGAATCGTTATCCGCTTTCTAGGATTGATGATCTATTTGACCAACTGCAAGTGTCGCAATTTTTCTCAAAGATAGATCTTAGGTCTGGATACCATCAGCTAAGAGTGCATGAGGATGTCATTCTAAAGACTGCGTTTAAAACTCGTTATGAACATTTCGAGTTCACGGTAATGCCCTTTTGTCTGACTAACGCACCAGCGGTATTCATGGATTTGATGAACAGAGTTTGTAGGTCTTATCTTGATAAGTTTGTGATAGTGTTTATAGACGATATCTTAATCTACTCTAAGACTCAGGAGGCGCATGTAGAACACTTAAGGTTAGTCATGGAACTACTCAAGAAGGAGAAACCGTATTCTAAGTTTTCTAAGTGTGAATTTTGGCTAAGGTAAGTGCCATTTCTTGGACATGTGACAATTGGTAATGGGATTCATGTAGACCCTAGTAAGATTGAAGCTGTTAAGAAATGGAAAGCCCCTAGAACTCCATTTGAGGTTCATTCGTTCTTAGGATTAGCTGGATATTACTGTAGGTTCATTGAGAACTTTTCTAAGATAGCTAAGTCTCTTACTATCTTGACTCAAAAGTGTAAGACTTTTGATTAGGGTAAGGAACAGGAATTGGCATTTCAAACCTTGAAGGATAAGTTGTGTAATGCGCCCGTTCTAGCTCTCCTCGATGGATCAAAAGACTTTGTGGTATATTGTGATGCGTCCGGGATATGACTAGGTTGTGTGTTAATGCAAAGAGGTAAGGTGATAGCCTACGCATCTAGGCAGTTAAAAATTAATGAAAAGAATTATACGACTCATGATTTGGAGTTGGGTGCTGTTGTGTTTGCACTTAAGATTTAGAGACATTACTTATATAGGAAAAAGAGTGTCATATATACGGATCATAAGAGTCTCCAGCATATCTTTAGTCAGAAAGAGTTGAATATGCGACAATGTCGCTGGATAGAGTTGTTTACTGATTATGACTGTGAAATTTGCTACCATCCTGGTAAGGCGAATGTGGTGGCTGATGCCCTAAGTATGAAGGAAAGAGTAAAGCCTAAAAGAGTTAGAGCTATAAATATGATCCTTCAGTCGAGTATCAAGGATAGGATATTGGCGGCTCAGAAGAAGGCTGTGGATAAGTCTGCAGGGTTGCAGAAAGGTTTGGATGACATAATAGAACAGAGAAATGATGGGACTTTGTACTACATGGATCGAATATGGGTACCTTTGAAGGGTGATGCAAGAACCCTAATAATGGATGAAGCTCATAAGTCAAAGTACTCTGTACACCCAGGAGCTGATAAGATGTACTACGATTTGAGAGATAGGTATTGGTGGCCTGGGATGAAAAAGGACATAGTTGAGCATGTTATTAAGTGTTTGACTTGTTTAAAGGTTAAGGCTGAGCATCAAACGTCATCTGGCTTGCTCTAGCAACCTGAGATCCCCGTATGGAAATGGGAAGGAATAGCTATGGATTTTGTGACTAAGTTTCCTAGGACTAGTAGTGGGCATGACACAATCTGGGTTATTGTGAATTGATAGACTAAGTCTGCTCATTTTCTATCTATGCATGAGGATTATAAGATGGATAGATTGGCTAGATTGTATTTGAATGAGATAGATTCTAGACATGGTGTGCCGATCTCGATCATATCAAATCGTAATAGTCATTTCACATCAAGGTTTTGGCAGCCTGATGAGGTGTCATTTTATACACTTTTTCGGGGTCGTTTAACCCCCTAAATCGTGTGTTTATGCCCAAAATAGGTACTTAATCGTTCCTTTTCAGGTATTTTGCATTTGGAGGGCATTTGGAAGAATTACACGTGACTTGGGCTCATTTGGAGAAGAAACGGACAAGACTACGGACCTACACCAACATCTCTCAAGATAATGTTCTCAGCGGCTGGAGACGGCGTCACAGATACAACGTGACGCCGTCACAACGAAGACCAAGACGGCGTCACAAGATTCCACGACGGCGTCAGAGCACACGACCCAACCCATTATCTAGAATATTCTCTTTCATGACGGCGTCACGATTAAAACGCGACGCCGTCACAGCGATTTTCCTATATATACAAACCCGAATTTAGGGTTTTGAGTGTGTAACTTTAGAATAAAAAGAGGGTACGAACCCTAGTTCATTTAGCAGCTGTTAGGGACGAATTTAGGGCCTAAAAACCC
Organism: Tanacetum coccineum; assembly: GCA_026074375.1. Taxonomy (NCBI): domain Eukaryota; kingdom Viridiplantae; phylum Streptophyta; class Magnoliopsida; order Asterales; family Asteraceae; genus Tanacetum; species Tanacetum coccineum. The sequence continues at coordinate 9,821 of BQNB010164866.1, read as the reverse complement.
TATTGTACTTCCTCCAACTCATGTTTTAATCAAGTAAGGTTTATTTAATCATTCAATATGTCTATGTGTTGTTTGATTCATCTATGTTCTTGCTTTATCTATAACATGCTTGGCTAAACCTCCTATTGTGTTTATTTATGATTATATGAAACCTAGAATGTAGATCTTAGTGGTGTTGCTTCTTGTGATGGATGTGCATGTTAGGTCTTAGAAAACCAGCTTTTGTCTGTATCGTTGTTGATATGTCTAGGAAAACATGATTGTGTAGAAAGGATACCATCGGGTAACAGTCTTCATACTACCTTGCCCCCTAATATGGTTGATCCACTTTTAATATATTTCACATGCACTTAGTATACCCTTAGGGGCCTTGTAATAGTCTTCATACTACCTTACTTGTGCGTTGCCTTAACGGAATACTAAGTAGACGGCGGGTTCGTGTAATTCGTTCATGACTTAGGAAATAATTACACAGATCATCACAAGTGTGACAAAGCAACAACACTAGGAGAAGCAATCTAGGGAGTAATACATGATTAAATAAACACAGTCTTTTATTATATTGTTATCACCATTAGTTTAGATTATTATTTAGTTTAATAGCTAAAACCAACCCACCTCTCCAATTATATGATTTACTTGCTTTCCATAAAATATAAAAATACAAAAATAATCTTCCCTCAACCCTTAGAATTCTGTTAGACTGTGATCAAGCCTTCCCAACCTATTCCTCAAGTGAACGATAACAACCCCCCGAGTCTTGCCTATACTACTACTACAACGATTAGGTGCTCTGCCTAGGGAGTTGTAAAACTTCGTGTAGAAGTCTAACGACGACCGCATCACAGTCAATGCAAGAGGCATTAGGAACTCGTTTAGAATGAGTACGGATTATCACCCTCAGACCGATGGTCAGAGTGAGCGTACTACTCAGACTTTGGAATACATGCTTAGAGCGTGCGTCCTAGACTTCAGAGGAAGTTTGGATGTTCATCTTCCGTTGGTCGAGTTTTCATATAACAATAGTTATCATGCTAGGGTGAGATGTGCTCCGTTTGAGGCATTGTATGGTAGAAAGTGTCGTTCGCCAATTTTGTGGGCTGAGGTTAAAGAAGGTCAGTTGATAGGACCTGAGTTAGTGCAAAAGACTACTAAGAAGATATCGCAGATTAAGGATAGAGTTAAGGTTGTGCGTGATCGTCAGAAAAGTTATGCTGATAAGAGGAGGAAGCCTCTAGAGTTTAGTGTAGGTGACTATGTCTTGCTCAAAGTGTCGCCTTGGAAAGGTGTAGTACGCTTTGGGAAGAAAGGGAAACTAGCACCTAGATTTGTTGGACCTTTTGAGATTGTTGAGAAATTAGGCCCCGTGGCCTATCAGTTAGACTTACCTGAGGAATTGAATGGTGGTCATGACACGTTCCACATGTCGAACCTCAAGAAGTGTTTGGCTGATCCAACACTGCAAGTGCCTTTGGATGAGATCCGAGTTGATGATAAGTTGAATTTTGTGGAAGAGCATGTGGAAATTTTAGAAAGAGAGTTTAAGAAGCTAAAGCGTAGTAGGATTTCCATCGCCAAGGTTCGGTGGAATTCGAAACGTAGTTCTGAATTCACGCGGGAACGTGAGGATCATATGAAATTGAAGTACCCGCATTTGTTTAGTGATGTTAGTAGCTGAATTTCGGGGACGAAATTCTTTTAAGGGGGTAGAATGTAACCTTTGCCCTTTTTGGTGTTCTGAATATTTCATTTTTAGTCCTTTGACTATTTGACGTTTGTCAGTTTATTCAGATTTTGTACCGTGTTGACGGTGATGATTTTATGAGAATTATGGTAATTTATGGTTATTTGTGAATAATATTCTTCTTTTAGAGGATATTATTATGTTATTTGTATTCTGAGTGGTTTGACCCCTGAATTTTGAGAAATGCGAAAAATGAGTTCTGACACGTCCGTTAATGTCCAAATGAGTTTTGAAGGGTTTAAAGTGTAAATATGTCGTGTAAATACTCTAGGTTAATGGAAAAGTATTTTTTAAGTGAATAGAAATGCTAAGTAACTTTGGGGAGTATTTTACGATTGAGTTTTACGAGCTTTTAAGTGATCCCGACATGAAAAGAAATACCCGAGACCCCATAGGATCTCATGGCCGGTCAAGGGAGTCAAGAGAGACAAGGAGGCATGATTTTAGCTCCTTTGTCTAGAAGTTGTACATTTATATTCCCACCACTAGACTTTTCCATTCATTCTCATTTTCATTTCAAAAAAATAAAACACACACATAGGTGTGTGTGTGTGGGTTTCATCTGCCACCATCCACCATAAACCACCATAGATTTTCCAACTTTGATAAAGAACGTGATATTCCGGGTTGATACGAGTATTTGGGTAATCATTTAAACAACGTTTGGGTTGTCCGGTTCGTGTCGAAATCTATATTTTTTTGAAGATTTTCTTGTAAGTTTTCAAATTTAAATTTTATTTGTCCTTTTGGGTTTATATTGATGCATAGATGTTAGTTGTATAAGTTGATCGTCGTAAAAATCAATTTTTGGAAACGAAACAGATATAAAAAAGGGGTGTTTGGTTCGTCGGATTTAAAGAAGAAAAAAGGGGTTTTTTGTAGTTTTGATATTGTGGTCGTGATGGTTTAATAACATTTGTTGCTAGATAGCTTATTTTGAATAATAGCTTATATAGCTAATTTGGTGGCCTTTTCGTGGCTTATTTGAGCTTATATGTTCACGTCACTATTCATAATCGCAAGGAAAGTGATTTTGATTATTTTTGTGATATGGCGTATGGTTGTGGACTATTTTTTTAGCTTATGGTAGTAACCAAATGCGATACGTAGCTTATTAGCTTATTGTTAATCTTAATATATGTATTGTGGAGCTTATGGGCTCACGTCCAATAAGCCCATTTAAGTCATGGCTTAATGGGAGGGCTTATTGTGGTCTACTGTGATGCGTCACACAAGGGTTTAGGTGCTGTATTGATGCAGAGAGAGAAGGTGATTGCTTATGCTTCTCGACAACTAAAAGTTCACGAGAAGAACTACACCACTCATGATTTAGAACTTGGATCGGTGGTATTTGCTCTTAAAATATGAAGGGGAGGGGGGGGGGGGGGGGGGGGGGGGGGGGGGGGGGGGGGGGGGGGGGGCACTATATTTACGAACCAGATGCACCGTGTTCAACGACCATAAAAGCCTACAACACATTCTCGATCAGGAAGCGAGCTTAAACCTAAGACAACGCGTTGGCTAGAGTTGTTAAGTGATTACGATTGCGACAATTCGTTATCATCCGGGGAAGGCAAACGTAGTGGCCGATGCGTTGAGCCGTAAGGAACGGATTAAGCCATTGCAGGTTCGAGCCTTAGTTATGACAATTGGCTTGGATCTTCCCAAACAAATATTAGAAGCTCAGATCGAAGCCCAGAAACCAGAGAATCTCATGAATGAAGACGTAGGCAGTATAATCAAAAGTGATATACCCAAGGAAAGATTGGAACCACGTGCCGATGGAACCTTATGTTTACACGGCAACAGTTGTTTACCTTGCTATGGAGATTTAAGATCTGTGATTATGCACGAATCTCACAAGTCAAAATACTCTATCCATCCCGGTTCGGGAAAAGATGTACCAAGATGTAAAGAAACTATACTGGTGGCCAAACATGAAGGCAGACATCGCCACCTATGTTAGCAAGTGCCTGACATGTGCAAGGGTCAAGGCCGAACATCAAAGGCCATCGGGATTGCTAGTACAACCTGAGATACCCGAGTGGAAGTGGGATAATATCACGATGGATTTTATCACCAAACTTCCTAAGTCGTCACACGGTTTCGACACCATCTGGGTGATCGTGGATCGACTTACCAAATCTGCTCATTTCTTGCCAATAAGGGAAAATGATCCATTAGACAAATTGGCAAGGTTGTACTTGAACAGGATAGTGGCAAGACACGGGATACCTGCCTCAATTATCTGTGATCGTGATGGAAGATTTACTTCAAATTTCTGGAGATCATTTCAGAAAGCTTTGGGTACAGATATTAGTATGAGCACTGCGTATCATCCAGAAACTGACGGCCAGAGCGAGAGAACCATTCAAACTCTCGAGGACATGCTACGTGCTTGCGTGATCGATTTTGGCAAAGGTTGGGTTAAACATTTGCCATTGGCCGAGTTTTCATACAACAACAGTTATCACGCTAGCATAAAGGCCGCCCCTTATGAGGCACTGTATGGTCAAAAATGTCGATCACCGGTGTGCTGGGCCGAGGTTGGGGAAGCTCAACTAACTGGTCCAGAATTAATCCAAGAAACAACGGAAAAGATCGTCCTGATCAAGCAGAGGATGCAAGCTGCTCAAGATCGACAAAAGAGCTACGCCGATCAGAAATGAAAGCCGATGGAGTTCGAGGTTGGGGACAGAGTTATGCTCAAGGTCTCGCCTTGGAAAGGGGTCGTACGGTTCGGTAAGCGGGGCAAGCTGAACCCGAGATATGTCGGACCTTTCAAGGTGTTAGCAAAAGTTGGGAAAGTGGCCTACAAGTTGGAACTTCCTCAAGAGTTGAGCAGAGTTCACCATACTTTCCATGTGTCTAATCTGAAGAAATGTTACGCTGACGAACCATTAGTCATGCCGTTAGAAGGAATTCATGTTGACGATAAGCTCCAGTTTGTGGAAGAGCCCGTTGAAATCATGGAACGGGAGATCAAACGATTGAAGCGAAGCCGGATACCATTGGTTAAGGTTCGCTGGAACTCTAGGAGAGGTCCTGAGTTCACCTGGGAACGTAAAGATTCGTTCAAACAAAAATACCCACAACTCTTCACAAACCGGGCTTCGTCATCCACTACAAGGTTTTAAGCTTTGAGGACAAAGCTCTTTTAACGGGTGGAGACTGTAACATTTCTCAATTTCAGGTCATTTTACGACTCCTATTATTAGTCACTATTTATTTTAGTCCTATACGCGTTTACTTTTAAATTAACTTTTAAGCTAAATCGCGTAGACTATAATTAATCAATTAATGTAAACGGTCGTCAAATAAATTAAGGTCTACATCAACCAAGTAATAAATAATTATTAAGAAGATAATTATGTACTTTGCTCATTTTATTTTTATTGGTCACGTAAATGGCTTACGTTTCGCAATAAAATGCATCTAGACACACCACGGAAGTACCTAGACTCAAACCAATACCCATTTTAAAAATCACTAACATAAAATGTAATCAAAACTTATGTTAATGACACATGATTTCTGAGTATGGGCAAGTGAACCCGCACCAAAATATTCCTAAGTGATTTATGAGCTAGCAATATCTCTTAACAATCTTTACAAGTACTAGTACAACCATGGTTCAATAAATGCATGTCCTAATGGTCTCCTAATGACAAATTATCCATTGGGTAATGACCATTTTCTTCCTTGGATCCATTCTTAGCCGCGGTTAACAAGAAATGAGCACACAAACCATAAGATTTCTCTAGCTAAGCAAATCTTGTACAAACACATCACAATTAAGGATGGTCCTTAGTGGTTTAACCAAATACAAGGGGTAGCAAACTAGAACTCTCAAAAACCACCATCTAGGGTTCGGCTTGGTTTCCTTGGTGAACCAAGAAAGTTAACTAGCCTCTTATCCTATAAATAACATTCACTAGCTCACATAACACATTTCCAAACTCTGCTCTAGCGGTAATACTAAGTAGACGGCGGTTCATGCAATTCGTTCCATGACATAGGCACTATTTACACAAATCATCAACAAAGGTGACAAGGCAACAACACTAGGAGAAGCAATCTAGGGAGTAATACATGATTAAATAAACACAGTCTTTTATCTTATTGTTATCACCAGTAGCGTAGAAATATATTTAGTTAATAGCTAAAACCAACCTCTTCTCTAATTATATGATTTACTTGCTTTCTATAAAATATAAAAATACAAAATAATCTTCCCTCAACCCTTAGAATTCTGTTAGACCGTGATCAAGCCTTCCCAACCTATTCCTCGAGTAAACGATAACAACCCCTCGAGTCTTGCCTATACTACTACTACAACGATTAGGTGCTATGCCTAGGGAATTGTAAAACTTCCTGTAGAAGTCCTACGACGACTGCATCAAGGTGTAAGATAACATATAATGGAAACAAAAACAGATGGGTTACATTTGGGTGGCTTTGGGTGAATTTGGAGTTAAATGGTTAGCTAATCATTTATACGAATACACGCTGGTTTGGTTGCTCAGCCAAGACTTAGACGAAGATATACAAACTCTACACAACTCTACATCAATCTCTTTTTTTGAATAATATAATACATCACTTAGGGTTTATAACACGTACCCCTACACTTGAGCTTTTACATGCTCGATGTTTACAATCTAACCAATGACCCGATTTGAGGTTGATCAAAATAACATGGAGATCATCTAACAAATATATGAGGGTATTGACTTAACTTTTCTTCCCCATTCTTCGCGAAATAAATACTAACATGAATCCCAATCATCCCAAAACAGTATTTACAAGGATAAGGACTTAGCAACCGTGTACTTAATAATTAACTTGGGTTAAAACAATAATGTACTAAAAGTAAGTACATATAAGGTAGGCTAAGGTGATTTGGGTGTAACGATTGGTTTAAGGGTGATAATGCTCTTCATTAATAGTCCAGCTTAACCAGATAAATACAAGAACCGTAAAAAAAAGATAGGCTCGAAGGGTTGTACTAGGGGTATCCTGCACTAAAAATGAGTGCATGGCAAGGGTGTGGGATAGTTATATGGTCGGTGTGACCATCATAACAAATACAGGTTTAAAACATGGGTTAATCCTAATGCCTCTTATCAAGCAAATCCTAATACTTACTATGCGGTCTCGGAATGCATCATAAAAACAAGTTCTAGAATTTAATATGCTATCGGTATACTCATATAATTTAATACCGATCTCAATGCTCCAGAAAAGGCGACAAAGACCACACGTACACATCTGTAACGACAAAATAGACACGTGTGACTGCTCACTTCTTAATTCGAGAAAGCTAAAGGTATAAACTATCTTGGGTATCAATAATAGATACTCGAATTCCTAAAGATCTAAAGGCGAACCTCACATTTTTGGGGTGGAATTCTGAGGGTTTTTGTGCTAGTCATATAAATTCCTATCCATGAGACGATATTAATACTCGGTTTTCGTCGGTATGTGTCATAAAAAAATTTAAATTTTGGTCAAAATCACCTCTTATGCTATGTTTCGATATATTACCTATTATTTTAAGGACAAAGCAAATGACAAATGAAAGAATAGTTTCTAAGGCTTATTTTCCCCCTACACTTAAGTTGAACATTGTCCCCAATGTTCTATAGAAGTACCCGTTAGAACATATAAAAGGAAAAGAAAACAAGTAAAAGAAACTAGTACTCCCCTGGTTTGCTCAATGATGGAGAAGAAACATGTGATAACTGGTTAAATCATCATCCAAGAATTGTCCAATGAAACTTCCTAAGAACTTTCAAGCTTCTTCTCATCAAATATAACCTGTAATCAAAGACAAAGACAACTATACCAAGCATAAAATGTGCGATAAAAATAATATACAATGTGAATTTAGGGTTTGACTCGATAAAGCAGTAAAGATAGGACGAGAGAATTGTTAAACTTATGGTTTTGCAGGTTTATAAAAGAATATTACATATTTTAAATGTTGTGCAAGCTTTATTTTAAAAAATAATTAAAAATTTTAAGTTTTCTAGACCTGGGCGTATGACGCCATCAGGGTTTTTGTGACCCTGTCACAGGTATCATGGTGACGGCGTTGCGTGTAAATCGTGACGCCGTCTCCACGTTCTGTGAAAACAAAAATTTTATTTTTTGATGAAATATTTCCTGCACTTGATTCCATAAGTTAATTCCTGTACAAATGGCTGCATAAAACCTGAGATTTAACAATTCAATCATATGACTCAAAACTGACGCGAATTAATCTAAATAATTTATTTAGCATGTTTGAATTTGGCTAAAAAGCCAGATAAATTCCCCTACACTTATTGTTTGCAAAATACCTTTGATTGAAATTAAGACGAGATTAAAGAAAAACAAAGCATGATTACAAGATAGTTCAAACATAATAAAACAAACTATAAAGGATTAAAACACACTTGACACTCCTAATTGCGGGGGAAAAGTAAATTGGGTTGCCTCCCAAGAAGCGCTTGTTTTTGTTCGAGTCACGAGCCTGACTCTACCCTTATTTAACAGATAAATAGGAGGGTTCCCCTACACTTGAGTTCAAGTGCGGGTGATAGTAATGGTACATACCATCATGATGAGAAGGAGCCATACGTTGAGAAATTTTTTGTTAAAGAATAGGCTCTAAATGATGTGCTTCTAGAGTTCTACCTTTCTCTACTTCATTTGGCCTATCGAATAAATTAAGTTCTTCTCCTAGAGGGGAAACTTCCTTAGATTCTAATCCCCAATCATTATCAAACATCTCCTAATTTGGAATATCAACACCTAGGGATAGAGTTTTTCCTAATAAACCCGGTTTAAATCCATAATGTCTCTTAGGGTCATCTATACCTGGGTTATAATAACTATACACACCCTTAGGATGGGAATTTTCCATGTGAGGTGAAGGCGGCGTTTGAGTTGTTAACTAATCTACTACCTTCATCCTAGAACTATTCGGACTATGTGGTTTGATGGATGGTTCGGGGCCTATTACGTCTCCTAGACTTACATCTAAGGATGGACTATTGATTAAAGGTTGAGGCTTCGGTCCATCAAAACTAAGAACTTCCCTAGAACTAAGAGGAGTGTTGTGATTACAATTCAAGCCTACTTCCTCTAGTTTTGTTTCGTTCAAAGGTTCTACCCCTACCGGGGTTCCTAAAGTCTTTTCTACTTCTTCCGGGTAAGTCACGGGCGGTGTGTGTTCCTCAAATAACGGTACAGTTTATGTGGTACTCTCAGGGCTTGTAACTCCTACCTCATTATCCATCGTGCTTAGGCTATCTACATGCTCACCATAATCTAACCATCCTGTACCCTAACCATATCATCCCCAACTATTTAAGCATTTAGATTTGCTATTGTTTCATCAGAAATAGTGCTTGTTGGGTTGCTACATTTTATTTCATATTGGGCACAATCCTCTATGGCATACCATGCTCCAATATTACTAAACTTCCTAAGATCCCCTTCCGCTGTCAAGTTGAT
>BQNB010164863.1:1777-14288 GCA_026074375.1 Tanacetum coccineum | reverse complement strand
GTAGTTTAGAATTATTAGCTTAAAACGTTTATGTTTAATCTTATGATTGTTGCTAGTTTAATTGTTATGATTAGTGAGTAGCTCATTAGTTCTTGCTAAGTGATTAGTGATTTGGAATTTAAGTGCGGGTTTTAAAAATGTTTAAAAAATTAATAGTCATTAGAATCTTCCAATTTACATACCGTCATTTACTTTTAATGCAATTTAAATATTTGTCATTTATTTTAAAAAAAGCACTTTACTTTACTTGTCAATTATTTTGAAAAAACATTTTACTTTACTTGTCATTTAATTTCTTGAAATTTGTTTTCAAAGGATTTTAATTCGTTAAACCTAAACCCGCACTTAATGAACATTTCACATCGCTTAGCAAGCATTTTCGTCATTTATATCTTTTAGATCAATTTTAGTATAATCTTGTAGTTTTTAATCTTAAAATTAATATTAGTTTAAAAATAGTTTAAATCCAAAAGTTTAGTTTCCCTTTTATATGCTTTCCCTTTTAGTAGATTTAGAAAGCCAAACCCAAAAACTTAAATGATAATCAAGCTCGATTTATAACTTGAACGTAGATTTCCATTCACTTCTCGCCGAGGAAACGACCCGGGAGGTTTTTGATAATTGCTTTGGTTAAAAGCGATTTTCTAGAACCCGACAGAAAATACTTACTATACTATTATTGATTATATCCTATTATACTATATATTATATATATACGTATTTGGGTGTATCAAGGTGTCACCTTGGAAAGGAGTAGTACGTTTCGATAAGAGAAGCAAGCTTTCACCGAGATATGTAGGACCGCTCGAGGTTGTCGAGCGAGTGGGTCATGTTGCTTATCGATTATGTCTACCATAAGAACTTGTAGGCATTCATGACACATTCTACGTGTCAAACTTGAAGAAATGCCTGGCCGACGTAAATTTGCATGTACCGCTAAAAAAATCAATATTGACAACAAACTACATTTTGTTAAAGAACCTATGAAAATTATGGACCGTGAGGTCAAGAAGCCTAAACAAAGTTGGATTCCTATTGTAAAAGTTCGTTGGAACTCTCGACGAGTACCAGAAGTCACTTGGGAACGAGAAGACGAGATAAAGCGCAAGTATCCGCAACTATTCACGAGCGCTGCGGCTTAGGACGAGAAACTGAAATTTTAGGACGAGTGATATGTGTGAAAACACATATCCGTTTTATATCAAAAATGACCCATAAAAGACAAAATTGTGCTTAAAATGCTTGTATCTTGCTTGTTTTGTCTTTGTGATTGTGTAGGTATGGATATAGCAAAAATCGTAAGAAAACGGTCAAAACCGGACAAACATGAACACGAGATGGAAAAAGAGTGTACAAAAGCCGAGGATTTGATAGCAAGAAAGGATAAAAGTCAGCTCAAAGTCAACATTGGTCAACTACCAGGAGACAAAACCTTTCAAAAATTCCCAAAATGCCCTTAATGTTAACATAAATTCACCATAAGTCCTAAAAACCCTAACACCGTTATCTCTTTTATATAAAAGAGATAACGGTCATTAACTTCTTTTATTAACCCAAATCCAAAACCTGTTAATCATAACCCGGCTTAATCCCATTTTTTTATAAAAGCCCATGGTCAAAACCCATTTCACCCGAGTCAAACCCCCACCCAAACAGTTAAAAAGGCGGGTAATAGCTTTTTACTGTTCATCATCTTCTTCGCGTTTTATCCAAGTCAAAAACAAAGGGAAAATCAAAATTGATGACATGGAAGAATGATTCAAGTACTAAGTGTCATGGTGGCAGAGTTATACGTAATGAGAGGCTCTCATTGGTTGAAACCCAAGAAGAATGACATGCGGGTCTGACAAGAAACACACCAATCATTGTATTTTTGCACTAAAATGAGTACAAAAGAAGCACACAAGGTCTGACACACGGAATGCCATGTTGGCAATCCGTGTGATCAAATCTAATCCAACGGCTCAAATCAAGGATCCAATGATGAGCAAATATTCAAGGGACAAGATCAAATGGATAAGGAGCAGGCAAGAGACCTAGAAGCATCCTCTCAAGGCTATAAATAAATCTCCCCACTCACACACAGATCATCTTCTTTTTCTGCATTTTTTTAAGTTTTCTTAAGTAGCTTTTGTAATCTTTTTATGTAATTTTCTTATTAAAGCTTTTGGATCTTACTTGAGAGATCCAAGGACTTATACTCTTAGCTTATTTTAGCTAGAGAGCTAGTAGCTGCCTTTAGTGGTTCCTTTTGTTTAGCTAATTGGTTTTTATAGTAAGTTTCTCTTTTCATTCATCTCCAATTTTCAGTTTTTTAAATTGCTTTAGTTGTTGTTTATTGCTCTAACTTGTTTATTTGCTATCCTTTTTGCTTATTTGTGTTTAAATGCTCTCTTCTAGTACTTATTAGTTGTTTGTTTCATCTGTTTTTTGCTTAAGAAGGTTATAGATCTTTAGTATCATTTTTTGTCTTAAAACTCTTAAAATCCAAAACAATAATAGTGTAAATAGCTAATCTTAGATTAAGGTCTTGCTTCAGTTGTTCAATCATGTTTGCTAAGTTTGTTTTAAGCTAGTTTTTATCTGGTATTTAGGATATGTTCATTAGAAGTTCTCTTTAAAGTTTTTCTTCAAATCTTGTCATAATGGTTAAAGTAGTGTTTGTTTAGTGCACCTTGATTTTTAACTTGCAGCGCAACTAACCTCAGTAGTAGTATGCTGAACATTTGCACTACTGTATAACTGCCAAGTTAATACTGCTTTCTCAAGTTAATACTGTTAGCGTTATTTCAGTGAGGATTAAGTTAGCTTTAAGCTTATTAAGAATTTAGTTTTAGTTGTAATTTCCTAAGCTTATTTCATTGCTTGCTTATTTTTGTTTTCAAAAAGTCAAAGTTGCACTTAGCAGTACTTTCTTTAAAAGTATGACTGAACTTTTTACTCTACCTGTACTAACTTCTCCAAAGTTATTCTGCTTGTGTTCTCAGCCTCATTTGAGATAAGTAATTTTGGATTCTATGCTCCTTATTTAATTATCAGTAGGATTTAAGTTTTAATATAGCTTAATATAGTTTAAGTCTTTAATTTCATTTTCTAGCTTATTAACTTAGCTTATTTTTGCTGTAAAAAAAAAAGGATTTAAAAAAGCCAAAAACGAGTACTTAGAAACTTTAGAATTTAAATTTGATAATTTAGCTTATGGATCTAGATTTTCTAGCTTAATTAGATAGATTATCAGTCGTTTTATAAGTCCTTTAAGTTTCAGAGTCTAGTTTAGCTTATTTAAGTTTTTAGCTCAATTGGATTTTGAGTTACTTTGCTTATTTCCTGAGTTTGCTTATTTTATGATCGATTTCAGTAGTATAAAAGTAGCTTAAGCTTTAATTTCTTTTCATTTATAGATTAAGCATATCATAAGCTCTTTAGAACTTCTTTCCCCTTTTTCATTTTGAAAACTAGTTTTGGTAGTTTTTTATAGCTTATTTTCTAAAACCAAGGGTTAAACCCTCCTTTCTGTAACAGCTTATTAATAAGCTCTTTTTAGAGCTTATCTTTGAGTTTCAGATTATAGTGCTTTTGTTAAAGTTGTCCCCCCTGTCTTCCTTTACAACTTTGCTTCTTTGAGTTTTTCATTTTAAGCACTTTTCAAATTTCAACTTATTTCGGGACTTAGCTTGTTATCGGGGTAGATTCTAAGGGTAGAAAGTGTAACTTTTCGATTTTAGTTGTTTGCCAGTTAGTTCCCCCCCGTCAGAAAGTGTTTTCCCCATTAGTCTTTTTCCTTTTTGCATCATTAGTCCATTAGTTAAGTTTTAAATTAGTTTATTAAGTTTTAATTAATAATTAGGGTTAAGTTTTAATTAGTTTAATTAAACTTTTATAAAAAGATAAAAATTAGGGCTTTTAGTTTTCAATAATTTTAAGAATTTTTCTTTATTTAGTGAAATTTTAGTTTACATTTTTAGGGATTTAAAATTTGTTTATTTGCTTAATTGTCATTATTTGTTGCTTCTTAATTTCGTAATTATAGCTTATCCAAAATATCCTTACTTCATTCAAATCAGAATCCGAACTAAGGCGAGGTTTCAATTTCACTATTCATTGGGGAAACGACCCGGGTGATCATACTTGCCCGGTTTAAACATACATATATTATATATATTATATTATTTTTGTAAGTTTTAACTTTTTACCTTAGTTAAAGGTGAATAGTTAGAATTTACCTAAGTAGTATTTTTATTATATTTTATAGGTACGTAAAACTGCAATCAGTTACTTTTCTTTTACTTGTAACTTTCCAATTCTCTCTAATCTAGTTTTTCTCTCTCTACTTTCTCTCTCTAAGATTTCTTATTTTTTAGCATATTGATATAGATTATTGTTGTGTAATGGATTAAACTAGTGGGATAACATGACCGTTGCAACAGACTCCACTGTCAAGAAATCTAGAAACATAACTAGGAAGTTATATGAGCAAGTTAGTAAGACATGCAGTTGGTGGTATTGATGTGTTGTAAAGCAAACAAATTTAATATACTTATAGTATTAATCCCGTAAGAATTCTTTCCAAAATACTTCTCAAACAAGAGAAATATAAGGTAAAAATCTCACTAAAGAAAACACAATTTGTATATTTTTATCCGGGAAGTACTTTTCCTCGGGTCGTGTCCCAACGAAATCGTGAATTGAGAATTTAGGAATAATTCGGATTCGAGTTTAGAATAGTAAAGGATTTTTTTGAACTTTTAGTTATACTACAAATGTAAAAGCAAGAATTAAAAACAATTAACTAGATTGAAATTTAAATGCACAAAACGTATTAATGCGAGCTAAAACTAAAATTTAAAATCTAAGGCACAACTTTTAACAAATTTTATACCTAAAAATCACAAATTTAAAATGAAAATTTTAGGAAAAAGAATTAGAATTTTTTTACTATTTTTGAATTTTTTATGAATTTCTAAAATTTTAATGAATTAACAAAAATAAACTTTTTCTAAAAATTATCACTAAAATTTTACTTTTATTTTTCAAAAATACTAGATTTAGAAAGAAAATTATTGCAAAAAGAATTTTAATTTTTCAACTATTTTTCTATTTTTTATGATTTTTCTAAGTAAAAGAAATTAACTAAAGTCTATTTTAATTCCTAGAAAATACAAAGTTTACTGGAAAAATGAGGAAAAATAGTTTTTATAAACTACAAAGGTGCAGAAAACTATTGACACAAAAAGCCCCAAATTTTATAAACCAATTGAATACTAATTTGATTGATTAAAAATATAAACCCTAATTACTTAAAACTAAAAACTAAAATATTAATTCTTTTTATTTCTTACAAAAGACAGGGTAAAAATTAAAAGAAATGAAACTAAAGGGTAGGCGGGCTAATATTTGCAAATTTACACTATAGTGAAAACGGGTGACCTTGAACTATTAAGATGTTACAAAATATACCCTACGATTCTAGCTTATTTTTGGCTTATTGAAACTTTTTGGATTCTAGCTTATATTGAGCTTATTTCTAGGTGAAAATGAAAAACAAAAGAAGCTTATTCTAGTTTAAGATGTGTACTGAGATTATCTATAGAGAAATAGGAGAAGTCTTAACAAGAAATGCAAGTAAAATGAGCTTAAAAAGTGAAATTTTCTAAACCTATACTGAAATGAGCTTAAGTTGCTGATGCACTTGGTATTATACTAGTGCAGGAGTAGGTTTTGAAATGAAAAAAAAACTCTTTAAACCTACTCAATGAGTAGTTCTTAACCTATGTTAACAATATTTGAACAATAAAATGCTAAGAAATTCTAAAATCTAAAATGACTTTCCATTTAAAACCCCCTGGTGCAAAGTAAGGGATTTTACACTCTAAACTTTTAACAACTATAAACTAAAACTTAAAACCTATTAATCTTCTGATATTATGACCTAATGCAACTGAATAAAAAGCTTTAACAAGGATACATTGACTTTAAAAGTCTAAAACACCTAAATCCAAACACTCTCTTATATTGACTGTTAAAACTAAATAGACTTTAAAATCTATTTTGAAAGCTTAAATTCCTAAACCTTTTATCTACATCTACTTATACTAAACCAATAGAGCTATTTGAATTGAAAAAGCAGCAACCTAAGCTTTATTAGAAAAAATAAGCTACTTACTCTACTAGACTTACACTTACTAAATGACAGAATTTTATGAGAAAATGAGATTACTCAAACTAAATCTTATGAAAACTAAAAACAGCTAATTACAAAGTTTTAAACAACATGATTGCAGAGAATTAAGCTAACTTTGAATAGAACTAAGCTAATGTAAAAACTCAAATTTAAGCTAGAATGAACTTAAAAGAATAGAACCTGAAAGTTATGGAGTCTCAGAACTAGAGCCACTCTAGTAGAGTGAGTGGCTCAAATCATAAACCTAATTGGCTTCCAAAGCCTCTAAACCAAACTCTATAAGCTGTGATTAGCTTATTACTTCTTTAAGCTGCCAAAACTTGATCAAATGAATTTAAGTGGTCATGATGAATGTAAAATGATGAGAACAAGTTAATGAATTGCTAAAAACAGAATTTGAACTGAGATTGAGCTTATGAAGAGTAATAAGCTCAAATGAGCTTATTGAGGGCTTATTTAGTAAAATTTGCTTAAAATTGAAATCAAAGCTTAAGTAAACTTGAAAACTGAATTATATTGCTCAAATTCGTAAGGTACAAGCTGAATTAACAAAGGTACAAGTGCTGAATTTGAAAAATGCTTAAAAAAATGCTTAAAAGGTAAAAAAAAAAAAATTAAAACTGAAAAACAAAAACTAACTACTAAAAAATGATGCCTAGAGCTGCTATTTATAGAGGTTTGAGGAAGAGGAGTGAAGAAATTCTTGAAACTTCCATTTGATCCTAGCCATTGATCATTTTCGGGCTAATTATAGCCGTTGGATTGGCTTGGTGAGGTGTTTGATCCAATTGATGGATGCCACGTGGGCGTTTTTATGTGGAGAGGGATTTAGAAACGAGTTCAAGAGTTATATAGGAGCGGGGGTGGGATTTTTGGTGATTTGGGTTGTTTGTTGGATTTGGCGGGAAAAACGGTTAAGGCTGTTGGAGTTGTTATAAACCGCGTCCTTTCTGTTTGAAACTATGAAGAAATGGCACATTTGGCCCCTGCGATTGCATCCGCCTTTTCTAGTGTAAAATAAGGTTTCAAGATGGCAGGTTTGGCCCTTGTGTTTTCCTCTTCTTTTTCTTCTTTTATAAATCTCTTTTCCACTTTTGGCAATTTTGGCCCTTTGAACTCTAAAACTTCAAATAAGCCCTTGAGACTTTGAGAACTTGTCACTTTCAGTCCTTTGACTTCAATTGGGGTCTTTGACTTTCTTTCTTTCTGTGTCGGGCTGATCCGGCTTTGATCTTTGGCTGATTCTTCACTCTTGTTCTTGTCTCTTTCGTTCCTTGTCGGTTTTTGACTGTTTTTGCTTCTTTTTGTCTTTTTAATCCTTTCCTGCACAATTGGACACAAAAGCACACATTTTCTATTCTTTTGGCATTTTTATGGCTTTTATTTGGCAAAATCCCGGGTAATTTAATGTACAATTAAGCAAATATCAGTACTCCACAAGAGTCATACAACTTTCATTCCAATACTTTGTATTCGTTTTGCAGCTTCCATACTTCATCTTCTACATATGGTCTTGTTGATCCATATTTAGCCTTTACCGGTAGTTTACAATCTCTACCAAATACTTCGTCTGTCATCACTTTCTTAATCATTGACTAATGACTAGTACATTTTGAACTTCCATAAGCTTCTTTATTATTTAAAGTAGCTGTTCTTTCCTTCTATATGGATCTATTCTCCAATCAACAATGGTTGGAGGCTTTAGTTGATAAGGGTACAAATCATATGGAATATTCTTCTTCTGTGAATGACTTTCATTAGACTTTGATGCTATGTTGTGTCCTTCTATCCTATCCTCCTTCTGCTTCTTTGTAGCTCGTGTTCCTATATCTTTCTCCTGTCTCTTATTGAACTACCTTACCTCCATGTATGTTCCAAAGTCAACAAATGTATTCACCATCTTGAAAGCTCTGTCAAACACTTCTTCTTATGTAAAATCAATAAAGATGTAGTTCTGTAAGTCTCATGAGCTTCTGTCCTTCCATATTCTTTTGGTAAGGACACATGTTTTTTCTTTGTTGTGCTGGGTGGGGGGGTTTTGGGGTCTCTTCTCTTCTGCACTTTGTGTAGCCAGCATAAGGCGTTTGCGGCGGGGTGCACTAGTGGGGTGGTTTGATGGGCGGACAGGGGAGGCTTCTGTATTCGGGCGGGCTCCGATGCGGGGTGGCTGTGGCTTTGTAGGATGACTGAGGTGATGTGGTGTTTTGTGGGGGGTTGGGTGTGTTTGTTTCTAGGTCTGTGCTGAAATGTTGGGTGGATTTGATTGTGGGAGGCGGGGGAGGGGGGATGAGGGAGAGTCAGGTCTGGGACGGGAAGGCGGCTTGCACTTTCGGATGAGCCAGCCTTAGGGTTTCGGTTCTGTTCACGGGTGTTAGCCATCTGCGGCATCTCTAGCTGGTAGTAGGTTCGTGCGGGTGCAGTAGGGCCTTCAAAGGTATCGTCATTTCAGGTTTCCTTTTACCGCTTGTCTTGTGATTGTTAGGTATAGAAATGGAAAACGTATATACCTCTTTATTTTTTATGTTGTTTTTTTTGTACTATACTTGGTAATGGTGTATTAGTTCGTTGGTTTGGGTCGGTATCTGGAGATGCTAGCATCAATTATGTTCCTCCTTCAAGATATAGAAGAGATAACATAGAAACAACTTGCATCAACTCCAATATAGGTCTTCATGGCCTATAGCTTTTTTTTTCACCAACTCAAGCTATATGCCCCGTATGGTTACGGCACATCGTAAGGATTTCTCATCTGAATTCGTCGTGATTACATCCTACCATCTCTCACTAAAGAAAGTTATGGAAGAAGTTGTTGTTGTATGCTTCTATGTTGTTGTGGATCATGGCTTTTTGTCTTACCAAAGTTGAATATGTCTAGGGATCAACTTGTTTAGCCTTATGATAATTATTCGGTTCGACAAACCACGGAAGTACGTATTAAGTTATATTTTATAGCAGTGATGACACATCAGGGACTCAATAATGACTCAAGCTACGATAGTTAGTGTAGAAGTCACTCAGCCTACGGGACTTTAAAATTACCCCCTCCATTACTTCCATGGAGGGCGTTAGATTTGAAGTGGAAATTGATTGATTGAAGCTCACTTTTGTAAAGTGTATGTGTGGTGTGTTTTCTCTCAAGCACACCACCTCTCTTCCCATGTGTTCGCATCCGTCTTTTCTCTCTGAAAGAATGATGGATACTTTGTGTCTTTTTCCATTTTACCAGCCTCCTCAGGATCCGTGTTCTTAAGGGTGTGATAAGTTGTAATCTATGTACCAAGCACACCAGTGACTCTTCCCATTTCATCTCTTATCTCTCTAAATTATATGGATATATTTTCCTTTTCCATTTTACCAAGCCTCCGGATCCGCTTGTTCTTAAGGGGTTGAATCTTTACCTACCATTAACTTTGTTCTATCCTAGGGAAATGAGTAATGTGTTAGTTTGATAGCAATAAAAAGAGTTCGTTCAAGGACCCAAAAGTGTGAAGTTCCTAGTTCCAAAAGGAGAAAAAGTGCTCTAAGTTTGTCTTTCAAATTAGGTTCGTGTGTTAGGTCCATATTGCGAGTTCTTTTGCAAGCTAGAGCATCTTAATGGGGAATGAAACAAGTATATTCTGGTGATTGTGATGACTCCTTTTCAAGATACACTTGGATCTTTTTTTCTACGATCCAGGATTGAAAACACCAGGAAAGTTCTTTAAATGACTTTCTACACGATGGATTCAACGCAATATTCAAGCTCAAGCTATTGCTGTGTTTCGGACAAGGCACGGAATTCTTGAATTGAAGGACACTCCTATGCCTATTTCAAAAGAAGAAGGCATTGACTTCAAAACTTCGCCACTCCTCGAACACGCCTGAACAGAGAACGGTGTTGTTTCGAAAGACGAAAAACCGTACTCTGGTTGAGGGCTGCTCGAACAATGCTTTCAGCTTCTAAGCGTCCATTATCATTTTGGCTGAAGCTGTTTAGTTGCAACCGGCATGCTTACTAGAACAGATCAAATCATCATATCTACTCATGGCAAGACGGCATATCACCATAATCAATGAAAGGAAAGCCGGTTTCGACAATAAAAAATCTTCACATCTTTGGTTTGCACTTGCTACTCAATAAACTAAGAGATTGGGAAAATCTGGATAAGATGAAAGAAAAAGGGGATCACGCCATGTGTCATGGTGGCTATTCTACTCAGTCGAAGGGATATCGTGTTGTTTTCAAAAAAGAGAACAGCTGATGTTGTAGTCCATCATATCAAGTTTGTGAAATCAAGGGAGGGATGATGTCTGATCACAACAGTTCAGACCTCGCAACATGACTCAACGACAAAAGATCTTTTGTCTGCTTGAAAACGTCGCTTTTGGCCTCGACCTCAAGGGACAAACGCGTCAGATTATGACAACTCTTGACCCGTTGCCCCCAAGACAAAAATGTGATCCATACAGCAGAGAAGGACAGATTCGTCACATCATGGGTTAGAAGAATTTCTCCTTCAGTTCCTTTACTTGAAGAATATTACATCAAAAACACACGATCAAGCTGAGGAAAACAACAATGATCAAGCACCGAATGCATCGTTTCAAGAAGCTGAATTTGTCAATCCTTTTTGTACACGGGTACAAGAAATTGGTGAGTCTTCCTCACGCAACATTGATAATACCGATGTGCATTCATTTCAACCACAAAGTCATGATTTCCGATGGACCAGAGATCATCCATTAGAACAAATTCGTGGAAATCCATCCATGCCAGTTCAAACAAGACGACAGCTTGCCACAGATCCTGAAATGTGTATGTTCGCACTCACGGTGAGTATTGTTGAACCAAAGAACATTAAGGAGGCAATGGCTGATTCTGCATGGATCGAAGCAATGCAGGATGAACTTCATCAGTTCGACAGACTAAAAGTCTGGGAACTAGTCGACAAACCATTTGGCAAGATGATTATAAAGCTAAAGTGGTTATGGAAGAACAAGAAGGATGAAGATCAGACTGTCATTCGCAACAAAGCAGTTCAAGCCTCGGTCGTCAATGTTAAAAAGACGTTTGATCGCAGCAGATCAAGCCTCGGTCTTCATGGCAATGACTTCTGATCATAACCGTTCAGAACTCGGAATTCAAGACCACAGCAATGAACAGTCAAGTTCAAAGCTGGTTCCAAAAGTTGTTCCTCTAGCAGTCAAGACAGCTACATCACGACAAGAGTTGGAATTACTATTCCACCATCATATAGCAATGCTGAGGACAACAGGTAAATAAATACAAAATCAGAAAATCAGAAAATTTCCAAAAAGATTCTTCTCGACATGTCTCTTGGAATCGATAACATTTACGTGCTTAGAAATGTCGATTAACATTGACACGGGTGTGTAAATGAAGTTCGAGCGAGAGTTGCAAATAGTTTCAAAACATGTCATTTCTAATTTTCTAAATGGCTTATGTGCAAATATCAGTACATAACCCGGACTTCAAATAAAGGAAGGTTTATAACTTATCCTCACAACGAGAAAATTAACGTTTCTCGGTCTTGAGCTGTTCTTACAAGACATTCAATGTTTTTAGCTCAAGAAAAAGGATAGTGTACGTTTCAGTGCGCTTACCCTTACCGTTAGAAGAGAAATCCTCTAACATTTGGTTTTTCAAAAAGTTGAACACAATTTTTTAAGAATTTCTCAATGACAATTCATAATCTTTCAAAAATTGTGTGTTCAACACTCCATCCCTCACAATGTTTTCAAAAGACAATAATTTCTCAATTGGTCCTATTTTTGAGGGGGAGTTTTTCGAAAAACAAAGTTTTAATGTTCTTGGATACATCAACATCGACAATTCTTATGTATTCAAAACATTATCAAAATGTTCCAAACCATTCATGCTAATAATATTTTCTCCCACAGAATTTTCAAGACATATTTTAATCACAAGGTATTTCAAAAACTAAGTGTTTATTATTTAAAATAAGGGGAGAAAATGTATTTAAAATATGATCTAATCGACTCAATGTGCTGAACAATAAGAAAAGATTTTATGGTTCGATCTTATACCCAATAACATCTTAATTTCACGATCACAACAAGGTGTTAGTAATGACGTCCTGGTAAGCATTGAAGGCGTTGAAGAATGAAAAAGAAATGTATGGATAAAGGGTCTAAAGAAAGAAGCCCTCCACACAACTTAAGGCAGAAACCGGGTTAATACATATGCTGTCAGAATCACAAGTTGATTGCTGACATTGAAAACGACATTGATAAGTGCTTAATTACACATATCTTTTACCTCTAAAAACGAGCTTAAATGACCAAAAACAGACAAAAACTGCCAAATAT
>BQNB010164862.1:0-14289 GCA_026074375.1 Tanacetum coccineum | reverse complement strand
AATTGGAGAACCATAAGACCCTCACTAGGTTTTCATCAATGTGCCTAGATCGCCCCATTCATCACAAAAGTGATTGAGTAGGTCTTATGGCCGGAAAAGGAAACAAAATCAGACTAAATATTTAAAAGATCTAGTTTCTAAAAATTAAAAGATTTTATTACCATAAATAAAGTCAAGATCTTTTAGATATGTAGTGTGATTATTAATCATAATCAAAAAGGAAACTAGTCTATTAAAATAACTCTTTAATTTATTCCTTTTTAACCTATATTAACAATTAATAGTTTTGAAGATATAGCTCTAACATATTTTATTTAATTATGGCAAGGATTTGGCATAATCTTTGCCATATTTGCAAGAAAACAATAAATAAAATATAAAACGCTAGAAGCTCAAGCATGTGATATTAAATCTAGGCGTGTACAAATCAAGACATGATATAATTTAAAAGTGTAACCCTAATGCCAAAACGAGTTGACTCGTGATGCCGCTGTTGGTTTTAATCAAACTAGGTAACCAGTTTAGCTACGAGTACGCAGCGGAATGGATCTAGTTTTAGCATATAAGTTAACACGTAAAAGTAAATAATTACTTACCTCTTGATTTTGAACTTGAAAACTAGTTAGCGTTATTTACCGACCTCTACGGGTTATTGCTGTCAGACACCAACACGTCAACAAAGTATGCTTAGATTGCTAGTCTAGTTCGCTTCAGCGTACCATACACACGAGTTAAATTCGATTACCAAACGCGCCTCTAATTGAGCTTGAACCTGAAATACAAGTAAAACGAATTAAACCTGAACCTCGAAATCAGTAAACAACTAATTAGGGTTTACTCAAATTCAGTTGAGCCGATAAACAAACAAAACTGAAACCTAGTTTGGGTTTTGGTAATCGGTCGAGCTAAGGAGACATCCGAAACGAACACCCCGTGTTAATCTTGTATCGCAATGTGTAAGGGGGATAAGAAAAATCCGAAAACCCTTGGAGGGTTTGGTTCCGAGTTCTAGGATAGAGGGAAAAACAAAGGAACCGGAAAATCCTAAATAAAGCACGTATTTAGGGTTCGGTTAGGGTTTTTGTGTGAGAGGAGGTATTGCCCGAAAATACTTTAGTGATTTAGGGATTGAATGAATGAAGAATGAGGTATGGGGTATGTGTTTATATAGGCACAAACCCAACCCTAATTCTTGTACAACAAGAAAACTTATTTTCTTTTTCCCCCTTCCATAACCGAACCAAACATCCTTCTTGACTCTGAGGTTCGGCCAAAACAATGGGATCCCCATGGTTTGGGTTTTGTCCGTTTTAGTCCCTCGGTTTCATATTTAAAAGTTCGTTAAGTTAGTTATTAAAAGTAACGGTAACTAACGACTATTTAAATACATTTCGTGAAGTAAAACATACTCTTCGTTATTCTCACGGTGTGTGCCCCAATACGACTCACGTGACTTTCTATCTGTATTTACGCGAATCAAACTACCATATTCCAACAATATGTAGATGAACACAACTAAAGTCTTATGCAAGTATATAAGGTAGAAACTTCATATAGGCAAAAATTCGGACTTGTATGTTTACACTGGCCGAATCTCGAGGCCACCTACAATAAGGCCGGACATAGTTCCTTCATAAGCTATCAGTTTCAGATGCATAGGAATATAATCATTTCGAAGCTCAGAAGTTGAGTTGAATTTCCACACAGTAACTTCCATCCATCCATCTTCCCTCTTTTTTGGAACCCGATTATTGTCATGTATATTCCATGGGCTTGGGGTTCTAAAATAAAGAATTCCGATATCTTTGTTTTTCCAGTGAAGTACATCTTTTACTTTCACCGGGCAATGCAACCCGTGACATTTTTCTGAAAGTTTGAACACAAGGTAACACGTGTAATTTGTATCCGGTAACAGCATCTGACTTTGAATCTTGCATTTGATGCTAAATACTTGACGTGGTAAAAGTTCAATCACCTCTTGGAATCTGCATGTACGTTCAATATATGACATTAAACAATTAAGGCATCATTGGTTTTTCATTTTGACAATACACAAGAACATGAATTATATAACGAAATTTGGCTAATCATCTAGTCTGAACATGCGGTTATAGTAATATTAAGCTTCATTTGTGGTCATAATTCGTGCATGTATAAGACGCTTAACGGTAATGAGAAGACATAATGAAGCATGTTTCAGATGAAAACCTGGGCTCTTCTGATGGTTTCAGAAGAAAGTGCTTAACATCAGAAGTATCATGCAAAAAGTCCTTTGCTGAGAGCATTAGATGTTTCTTTCCGTTCTGTTCATTCAGTGACAACACCTGTTATCAAATAGTCAAGACCATTAGTTACCAAAACTACAAGAAAAGAAGAAATATTCTGGATCTCAGAAAGATCTTATAGAACGAAAGGACCTTTTCGCCCTCGTCATAATTTACAGGTCTGTTACAAATTTCTTCACTGTGAGTTGACCGTTGTTGCACTTGAACCATGTCTGTGTTTGATTCCAAAATTTGTTGGACTTCTTCTATTTTCACACTATCTTCATTGTTCACCTGTTTAAATAACTCATTATACATAACTTACGAAATCTTACTGTATCATACTTTTATGATAATAAAAGCAAAAGAATGTAGAAAGGGATCATTATAAAACTTACATCATGGATGGCTCGAAACTCAATGCCTTCAATATAGATGCCATTTCTTTTACAAAAGTATCGCGAAAAGCTCTCAAGTAGAGCCTCAAAATTAGTATCTTTCTTTTGATTCCGAAATCGACACAATTCAACCATCATCCAGTCTTCATCTCTCCATGTAGCGAAATATGCATGTAGGGTTTCTTTCCCCATTTTATACCTTAGGTTCACATATGAAGGTTTATTCGAAGACTTTCTTGGACCACAGAATTTGAAGACCAGATGAACCCCATATATAGTTGACTCCCAGAGATAAAAACCGA
Organism: Tanacetum coccineum; assembly: GCA_026074375.1. Taxonomy (NCBI): domain Eukaryota; kingdom Viridiplantae; phylum Streptophyta; class Magnoliopsida; order Asterales; family Asteraceae; genus Tanacetum; species Tanacetum coccineum. Next base: position 11,325 of record BQNB010164862.1, on the reverse strand, counting down.
GTTCTGATATTGATTTTGATCTTCGAAATAATAAACATCTCTGCTACTTTTGGAAACCTTCACTTATTAGACATTAAATTAGCAAATACTTTATAATTTATACATCAGTAAACCCCAAAATATCTACTTAGTTATGGATAGTTTTTATATTCAAGTTGTCAAACACTTGTTTTTATATGTGTTTCTGGTTGAAAAAAATATCCTTTTTAACTACTTAGCATATTTAAGGATGATGAGTTCTTCTGAAACACAAAATCAATTCAGTTCGCACATTGATGTTGAAATCAGAAATTAGAGTTTGTCATTGAATTCTTGCATGATGAGGTTGTGTCAATGACATCTTGATAGTTTGTTATATGTATATTTAGAAGGGGTCTAACAAAAAGACATTTATCAAACTAACATGCATCCTAAGCTCAAATTTCTTGATCCAAAATTGGTTGCTAGCTAATTTTAATAAGAATGATTTGTTAACTTTACCCCAAAACATGGCATGTTAGAACTTAAAAAGTTACTACTGTATATTAACCAGTAATTTAAGACGAGAAAGAAATGTTACAACTAAACAGTATATTAAACAAAAATAAAAAGCGTAAAGAGAAAAGAGACGAACCTTGACTCTGGAGTAGACCGCCAACTGTGTAAACCACTCTTTTTAAAGACAAATTTTCTCGCTGATATCATTTCGTTTATTCGTCTGTTACTCCCGAGAGAAACCCACTGTTTGCATGTTAGAGTAAATTTCTATCAAGTGTAAATAGCTAAATGTATCTATAATTTTGAATTATATCCATTTAAGAACACTTGGTAAACACTAATTAAGCTATTAGATTGAGATGACTGAGAAAGCGACAATCATCAAAGACTAATATCTGTAAGTGCATTATATATTATTAGTAACATTTATGGTACAACGCTGTATTCGGTTTTTCCAGCCTCCTTAGAATCTAGAGTTGATAATAATTGTTACTAATTACTACGAACTAAAAATTTCAACAAGAAAAAGTTAAGTCTGTTGGACATGAACTGAACATCCAAAATGGCTTTAATTTGATTTAATCATTAAGGTAATGTAATTTACAAAGACCAAAACATGTATGAAACGCAATAGGCAAATAACCCAATGGAAGTCAAACGGGGTCAAAACCAACCATTGTCAAGACAGTTAAATAATGTCAAATAACAGTTTTTTCCTAATCGACACGATGGTTCGATTGGAACGTCACAACTTTTAGATCGAACCTTTTCATTTTTGTATATATAGGGAAAATCTGTTAGAACAAAATTGGATGACAAAGGGATTTTTTTTTTTTGATTATATAAAATTTATTGTTTTTGGTATATCTTTGATTGCGTTTAAACTATTACGATCCAACATTTGGCATCAGAGCTATTGGTTAATCAAACCAAGATCATCATATACCAAGAAAATCATGTGTTCCATTCGAATCAAAAAGGCACCAAGGTTTTCGAAAGGACGTTTTCGAAGATTATACAAAAGCACAACCAGGATATATTTTGGTTTGTCAAAACATTCTTTAAACATAAGGCGAATCCAACATCGTGCCAGGTGAAAAGAATCACCGGCAGAAGGTTTTTCAACCAAAAACAATCGAAACAGAAAGGAAACGAACCCAAAATCAAGGGCTTTAGCCATTTTTTTCTGTCACGATGTCGAAAAAATAGAAACCACAAATTTGGATAACGCGAAGTCATCAAGAAAAACGGAGAAAGTTCTTACATCAAAAGGACGAACTTACTTTTAAGAATATAAAATCGAACCCTTTTTTCCAGAATCATATTTGATTCGTTGATTTCCGAGAATAAGGAACCCCACATCAAACGGGGGTTTTCTTCATCGAGATCCCCAAAATACACGGAAACCTAAAAAGGGATTTAGCTCAATAACTAGAGGAAGCAGTTGGGTTAGAACACTAAGGAGATAGAGGCGAACCAAAGATCGCCACAATAAGCGGCGGACGAATTCACCGGAGAAGAAGGCTTACACCAGTGACGGAACTCACAAGGAGGAGGGTCACCCAAAAATAGAACGAGAGGCAGATATAGAAAGAGAGGCGGACAAAAAAACGGGAGGGGATACCAGAATAAGGTTTGTTTACCTAATAAGGTTCCAAAATTCAAAAACACAACCCTTTGCTTTTCTTTTCTTTTTTCATTTTCCTATATATTAAAACTTTGTTTATATAGAATTAGAGGTTAAGGATTTGACACTAGTTAATCTTATAATTCTAGATAGGTAACTTGAATCTAAACAGTAAGATTAAATATAGTAGTCGGAAATTTTACTGCTATCCCTAGTTATTAAAAGAATAATTTTGTAAGAGTATTAACCTTAGGTTATTCGAACTAGATTTAAAGCCCCAAGGATAGTGTTTGGAATAAAAAACTGCAGTACCGATACTTGTTGAATAACCTTCAGAGCACTTACCACAATATCGACACCAATTAGTGTTAGGGAATTTTATTTGGGAGATGTATTTCTGTAGTCTAGAGAAATGAAGAAAAGAAAGTGGGAGTAATTCTAACAAGGAAGTAAGTACTACAAGTACACCATCAACATTTCATGTCCATTTTAAAAACCCTGAATTACTACTCTTATGGGCAATTCGAAGGCAAATCATCCTCGAATGGCGAACGGTTTATGGGAAATGATTAGAACCCAATGAAAAAACCAAGCAGACAAAAGAAAGACAAGGACAGGCAATCGCATTCCTTTATCAATCCGTCCCCAGAGGAACAAATTGCTTCAAATAACAAAAACACAAAAACCGGGAAAAGCCATATGGAGGCCCTGAAAAATAGACACATAGGACGAAGAGGAGAGGTTGCAAACAAGGCGGTTGCAAACTTCAAGTCCGGACTTTGAAATGCTACACATGAAGGAAGAGAACAATCGACAACTTCACCACAAAACTAAACGACGTTAGTACAACACAAGCAGCAGTCTAGGGACACTATGGAAGATGAAACATTAGTACGCAAATTTATAATATGATTTATGTTGTCCCAGATAGGTATCTACAAATTGTTGCTGTCATATGAACAATCTCAGACCTGAGTGAAATGCCTTGAAGAAGAAATTGGATAGCTTAAAACACGAAGAAGAAAAGGATTAAGTATACAAGGCAAAACACGTGGACATCTAAGATAGACTATTATCTCACGCGCATGTGAAGAACAGAGAAGACTGTAGGTATGTCGGATCCAACCAATCAACCAGGGCATCTTAATATAAGAGAGAAAAATACATTCAAATAAACTTACTATGAAAGAGTAAGATAATGTGTTTCAAATGCAAGGAGATGGCATTATGCAAACAGATGTCCTCCTTAATGATAAACGTACAGAACAATCAATTCATTGAAAGAAGATTTTACAGCCACAATTACTTATGGCATTATTTGCAGAATCAGAATTGGAAGGGACAGGAAATTTTTCACTTCAACTTAACTGCTATCAATCAACAAGGAGTCGGCAGTTGAAAGTTGGATGGGGATCTAATCTAGCTCTTCGCACTCGCGACTCGCGCTCACGCTGAGACTAAGGGCGAATACAACTGCAAGAACTCCAAATTAGGTGGTGGAAAATAACAATGGAAACAATATGATCAAACTGGATCATGGAAGATCACAAACAGCAAGGTGCAAAGGTGGAAATTAGCGGAAGGGATGTCTACCTAGATATAGAAACGTTAACAAGCACTACAAGTGATCCTAAAGAAATCAGATGGTGGATTCAACAGACTTGATGGTCAAGAAGACTTAAAGACCTACACAGCAGCGTTTATGATTAGGAGGGAGAATGTCTGGGTCAAAAACCCAATCAAAGGATTAATCTCAAACCTCGCTGGAAAACCCATAGAAAGTCAAAAGGGTCCATAACCCAACCCAATTCAAATAACAGTTTTATTTTCCTAAAGACACGTGCGTTCGACTGAACCGACACACACTTTTAGAATCGCACTCTTTTCATTTTGTATATTTGGAACCAAATTGTAAGAACAAAATGATGACAGATTTTGATTATATAAAATTTATTGTTTTTGGTATATCTTTGATTGCGTTTAAACTATTACGATCCAACACAAAATGGCTTTAATTTGATTTAATCATTAAGGTAATGTAATTTACAAAGACCAAAACATGTATGAAACGCAATAGGCAAATAAAAAAATATGCTATAAAGACAAGATAGTTACCGTAGTCCCTTCTTTAAGGAGGATTCCCTTGCACAATAACTCGTACCAACGCTTTTTGCTATACTTTCTTACCTCTATTTCTGACAAGTCAAGTCTCCCGTATTCGTCTCTGTCCCATATTTCATGATCCTTCTGTATATATAATATATTAAACAGCTAAAACAATATAATTTTATTTTCATTGTACATAAAAGTATTTTACTTTGAAAAATATAATATAATACAAAAATTGGCTTTGAAAATACATCTCTAAAACTGATTTTACTTATCTTATTTCAAGAAATCTCACTTCATGAAATATATATTCCAAGAATCAAAATGATTAATGTATTTTTTTCAAAATATATTTTATATCAAGTAGCCTGTTTATGTATTGCATGATAACATTCAGTTCACTAGCAATTCTGTTTATCAAATACATAATCAGAATTTAGATACAAATGCATTAAAAGGAAATCCATAAGGCGTTAAAGCCCTTTTTGCTATACAATCTGACCTTGATTTTTGACGATTCAAGTATTTCTTGGTAGTCTCTGGGTAGCTTTGGTTCCCAAAATTCATGATCCTCCTGTAAAAAGTTTAAACAATTAAAAATATATTAATAAATCTATATGTCTTAAATGCATGGAAATATATCTACAAGAAAATTAAATATACTTTTCTTGAAATCAAACGTTTAATGTATATTATTTAAAAATTTCTACTCTATCATCTATCTACAGTTCTACACATGCCTGGGCTTCCAATGCCGTCTCGAGTCTTTCACTCACGCGCCCACCATCCTTACTTAATCCGCATTGTAAGGCAACTTTTAAAAATATATCGCAAGATCTTGCAGTAATTTGTTCCTTTATACCCTTAAACGCCACCTGATTTATAAAATCTTCTATAGACGCACACCTGACAAACGTATCTTTATAAAAGCTCCACGGTTCTAAATCCTTAGCAGATCTCCCACAAAACATCTCTAATAAAATCATACTGAACGAATACCAATCTGACTCTCTTGTTACGTAATCCTTCCTAGTTGGGTCCATGAAACCCAATGAGCCATAATCATCACCGCCATGTTTCCATTGCTCGATATTCAATTTCCATGAAGCCAGCTCCAAATTAGAAATTTTAGCGCTCCATTTAGCATCAAGAAGAATACTACCACTTTTAATGTCACTGTGTAGCATACCATACGCTTTTGTTTCATCGTCTAATTTGTGAAGAAAGTCTAATCCCATTGCGACATCAATGCATATATTCATGCGTTGCATCCAGCTGAGACTAGCATCTTGCACATACTTATTGAGCCTTCCGTTTAGCGCATGCTCGTAACAAATGATTCTTTCACCCATTTCGTCACAGTAGCCTACAAGAGCAACGATATTTTTGTGCTTAAACTCAACAAGAACTCTAATCTCCGTCAAAAATCGCTTACGTCCTTCATCAAACTTGTTATCAAACCGCTTTACAACAACAGTGGTGTGTTCATTAGTATTAGCAAGTCGAATTTGTCCTTCGTACTGCTTCCAGTATCTTCCTTCTTCGATGCACTTGTTATCACTGAAGTTTTGTGTGGCCAGTTCTATATCTTCTAGTAATATATGAAGGTTGTCTTTGTTCTTCTTCTGTAAATTATGACAATCAACTGGTAACTTAAAATATTAATTGAATAGAATAATATGTCTTTCAGCTAATATCCAATTCCAGCCAACTTTTTTGGGTAAATTCAAGTATAAGCAAGATACCACATTGAAGTAGAAAAGGAAAACGAAAAAAGCTAATACATTTAGGTCGAGCATGATAACCCAATTAAGGGTGTCCATGGTCCTAGAACCGGACCGAACCGGACCGGAACCGCAAGAACTAAGAACCAAAAATAAGGAAAATGTGGAACCGAGAACCTTCCCAAGTTTTTTGGTTCGGTTCTGGGACAGTTCCGGTTCCGGTACGGGAATTATCGATAATTACCGACAAGAACCATTGTGTTTAAAACATTCATTTTTCAATCAATTACTATAACAATACAAACACACACAAAAATGTCTTCAACAATGCAAATCGTTTCAATAATTTCAGTAGTTCAAAATAATGTGAACAAAAACACAAAATGTAAAAAATATAACATTATAATTGTTCAAAAGTATCAAGAACATGTATTTGTGTTCCAATAGTTTTGAATATAGTATCAAGAACACGCATTTCCAAACCTCGAATTTTTTACATAATGGGTAGGGTTTTATTTCTTATTTACTTAAAAAGCAATATGCTCTACATAATGTCCCAAACAAACCTTATAAAAATTCATATTTTTCAAAAGAACGGTTTTTTTCTGGAAAGAACCGAAACCGGCCAGTTCCGTGCCGAACCGTCCCGAGAACCGAAAACTTGGAATTTTAGAAACCAAGAATCGGACTATGGTTCTAATATATGGTTCGGTTCCGGTACGGTTCTTCGGTTCTATTGGTTCCTCGGTTTTTTTGACACCCCTAAACCCAATTATATATTTGCTCTAAGAGGGCTAGGTACCATAACACCATTACGTCGTCATCTAAGTCAGCGCCACATGAGCTATAACCATCACCAAATCACCCAAAATACCCAGATAATTTCCTAACCCCAAAAAACCAGTGTGTGTGTGTTTTTTTTCTTTTCTATTTATTTAAACAATTTATTTTTAATTATCAAAATGTAACCAAGGTCACATATAAAAAAACCAATATATAAGGACTGAAAACGTAATTATAGCAAAAATAAGTATATGTATTTTTTGTTGTCTTCTTCCTTGGGACGTAAAACACATATCTCACCATTTTCACCTTATTTTTTTCTTTCCTTTCTTCGTCAATATCACGTTAAATCACACACACACTTCACACACAAAATAAAACACACACACTAAAAGACAAAACAAGCACATACCCACTTATTAAAAAGAAAAAAAATAGGCTCCAACGCGCGCGTTAGTGTGACAACGCCCGGTCCAACGCCGTTGGCCAACACCACTAGGAGGTATGGTAACGCCATTAACGCCGGAGCCACGTAGGCATAACGCCGGGTCCGGCGTTACCATACCGTGAGCTCTAACTATGAAACAATAGCGGACGAGCATATATACTAGTTACACATGAAGTTATGTATCTTTACTTACTTGAAAATGAATTGCTTTCTCAAGTTCTTTGATGACAACTTCCATGGTTGGACGCTTTGCTTGAGTTTCTTCCAAACATTGATATGCAATCTTTAAAAACGTATCCAAAGATTCCTGATTGAGCCCTCCTTGTAGCATAAACATGTTTTCATCATCTCCCATTATCTTGGTGTCTACCATCTCCTTTAATGTTCCATCATTGAAGCGTCGATGAATAACAGATGGAAGCCCCTTCTCGTTGTCAACATAGTAGGTATTATCATAGGCCAACCCACCACACATGATTTCAAACAGTACTACTCCAAAAGAGTAAATATCTGATTTCTTGTTTAACTTGCCTGTACTTGCATATTCAGGATCCAAGTACACTTCAGTCCCAGCAATAGTTGAGGTAACGAGGGTGCGACTTTGTTGATTTGTATTGTTTAACTTGGAAAGCCCGAAATCACCAATCTTTGCCACCCAATTATCGTCCAGCAAAATGTTTGCACTTTTTATATCCCTGTGTATTATCATTTTTTTGTCCTTTGTACATGTGGATATAATTTAATCCATGTGCAATATCACGGACATAATTAGCATGCGATAGCCCACGTTAAATTAATTAGAGCTTATATCCATGATCTCCCAAATACGCCATCAAGGCTTCCATTAGAAATATGCTCGTAAACGAGTATCATCTCATCATCTTCAACACAAAATCCTAAAAGAGAGACAACATTTTGATGCTTACAATTACTAAGCAATTCAATTTCTGCAAGGAACCCTTGTTCACCTTGCTTGTCTGCTCTGTCCGAGATGCGTTTAATAGCTACCGTGCTTTTTCTTTTAGGCAAATCATCTCTGACCATCCCTTCCGTCGTTGATGAATGGCTTCCACTAAAATGGTGGAGTTCTGCTCTATAAACTGAACCGTATCCGCCACTCCCAATGCAGAATGTTTCGGAAAAATTGTCAGTGGCCAATCTTATATCACGTAGTGAAATTCTCAAGCGGTCCAAGTTTTTTCCCTGAAACATTATGCGTAAAAGCGAAAGGAAAGTGTTACATTCTACACATGCGAGTAAGAATGAAAATGCAATCAAACACGGAATATGTCACTGTTAAGACATTTCTAGAATCACAATCCTTTTTAGAGACGGCTAAAAATGATATTTAGTTTTTGAGTTTATTAGTTGTATTACGTATCTTTATCTTTGGAATACATAATGATGATGAAAGTATAAAAATGAGTTTTGATGCAACATATCAGCTAATAGTTCATAAATCTTACAAGGCTCACCTCCATTAAACTACATATACATCGTCATATTCAGCTAAAAAGCTAGTTGTGCCAAATATGCCCACAACGTGTTTGGGGAAGAGTTTTTGAGAACTTATGAAAGCTTAAGCTTTTGAAATACATAAGACTTTATTTTAGAAGCTACTTGAATGAGCTTGTGAAATATCACATTTGTTTTTATCCGTTTTCATTCGTTTTCATCCGTTTTTGTACGTTTTCAAACATTTTTGACGTTTTTATACCCTTTCTTAACTACATGTTTTATACGTTTTTCTCCGTTTTATACAATTTAATCCGTTTTTATACGATTTCATCCGTTTTGATACATTTTTTGTACGTTCCGTTTTCGTCTGTGTTTGTACGCTTTTGTATGTATTATACATTTGTGTAAGGATAAAAATTACAAAAATGTTCAAAAACGTAAAAGTCATACGAAACGGATGAAAAGGAATGAAAACGTATAAAACGTGCACAAACATACAAAACGGATGAAAACGTACGCAAACAGACGAAAGCGTGCATAACGTTCGGAAACGTACGAAAATGTACCAAAACGTAAAAAAACATACGAAAACGGACGAAAACATACAAAAACGTACAAAAACGCAAAACGACCGTAAAGAAACGTACGAAAGCGTTAAAAACGTATAAAAACTAACGAAAACGTTAAAAAGGGGGACAAAAATGCAAAGAAAAAAACGTACGAAAGCATTAAAAAACAAACGAAAACGATGAAAACGTTAAAAAAGTACTAATACAGGCAAAATGTTAAAAAAACGGACGAAAACGCAAAAAACGTAAAAATACGTACCAAAACGTAAAAAATGGACGAAAAGTGTCAAAAATGGATGAAAACGTATAAAAATGGATGAAATCGTATAAAAACGGACAAAAACGGATGTAAACATATAAAAACACATGAAAAAGTATAAATCAAAAAAATTTAAAAATAATAACAAACGGTGGAGGATGGCACGAGAGATTATAGTTAGAATGATGTTTTATAGATCATTTTTTTTATTGAGAAGAAAATGAGAAAGAAAAAGTGAAGATGATAGAAAAGACTTTAATTTTTATGTTAAAATGTTGAAAAAAAGTTAGAATGGAAATTCCTCTTTTTTTGAAAAATGTTGAAAAAAATACGACTAAACGGATTTTTAATATTTTCCTTTTCACGTGAAAACTTTCTTTAGAAAATGAGATATTTTTCACCAATCAAACACGGGCCCTTACTTTAAATGTTAACGAGAGATTTTAAGCCCGCGGGTACGAAAACATTCGTTTGCAACTACGAAATACTAAAGTTTAACGTCAATATGCCTTCTGATAAGTATTGTTTCTGAGTGTGCTTTGTAGGGGTGTGCACGGTTCGGTTTAGGTCGGTTTTTGGCTAAAACCGAAACCGAACCGAAATATTCGGTTTTTATAAAACCAAAAACCGAAACCGCTCGGTTTTTGGCGGTTCGGTTTTTTCGGTTTCAAACCGTTTATATTTGGTTGTAGCTAATTTATATTAATAAACTTGTTTTATGTAGAAAATTATTTTTTTTAATTTTTTTAATTTTTTTTTGTCAATATGAGCATAATAATGTCAAATTCAAAAGTTATACACATATAAATGAGACACACACACATGCAAGTGAAAATACACATAGTATGATCATTTGTCATATATGTAATGATATATTGTCAAGTAAACGGATTAGAATCCTCTAAAGTTGAGTCAAACATGATACATCATGTTCACCAATCACAAATTAGTTAATTGTATAAAACTTTTTCTTTTAATAAAAATCATGGGCCCACTTATTTATTTTCACTCACAATAAACTTAACATGATCAATCATGTTTGACCATAACTTTAGAGCATCCTTATATATATATATATATATATATATATATATATATATACACACACGACTCGTACACCATTGACTCGTACACCAACGACTCGCACAACACCGACTCGCACACCATCGACTCGTACACCACCGTCTCGTACACCACGAACTCGTACACCACCGACTTGTACACCACTAACTTTTACCTCACGAACTCCTACACCACCGACTCGTACACCACCGATTCGTATACAACCTACTCGTACACCACGAACTCGTACACCACGAACTCGTACACCGAATCGTACACCACCAACTTGTACACCACACACTGGCACACCATGAATCCGTACACCCGAAAACCGTTGGATCTATCGATTAGTGTTAGATGATATTAATGATGGATGAATGGTGTTAGTGTAATAAATATTTAGTCAAAGGATAATTTATGAGGAGGAGTTACAATAAGAGTTATGGAGGCAATAAAGACGTATTTGTAACATATATTTAATCAAATAGGATTACCCAAAATACCCTTAATGCTATACAAAAATAACTAATTCTATTTTTTATTTTCATTTAATGACATTTATGTCATTTTAATCAAAATAATAGATCTAATGGTCCAAAACACTTTTCATTTTAACAATTATAAGATACTACACTACTTTAACTAGGATCTATATACATATATATATATATATATATATGTATATATACATATATATGTATATATACATATATATGTATATATATATATATATATATATCAGTAATTCCATTCGGTACTCTTAGTTACCATTAATTCATCTTTTAAATTATAAGAACGAAAACGTTTAA
>BQNB010164859.1:0-14289 GCA_026074375.1 Tanacetum coccineum | reverse complement strand
ACCTGGCACCCCTTTATGTCATTTTTTACCCATTTTAAACCCAAGCTACCATCCTAGCACCACTATTGCATCACCATGACCTCACTAGCAGTCTAGCAACCACCTTACAAGCACCTCCATCACCCTTGCATCACTAACTTGGCCACTAAGTTTGCCTTGTCAACCCTTGCTAGCCGCGACCACACCATAACCCCCCACCTCTCCTAGCTATCATTCTAGCTTATAAGAATCACCATCTAGCATCCCTTAGTCATCTCCACTAGCCTTGACACTAATCAAAACACCAAACTTGGCCACCAAGGTGTTTTCGCACCTATAAATATCCAAACACCCCAAACCATTCAAACACACCTCAAAAATCAATTCAAACAACAATGGAGTCTTAAACAAGATCAAGAAGTATCAAGTGAAGCCCCAAGATCATAATAGAAGCTAAGAAATCAAGAGAAAGAAGCTTTGAAATCATTTTCTAGGCGTTCGAACCCAAAAACCCTTTTCGACCCGTTTTAGCTCAAGTAAGCTCAAATTCTTGTTCAATAAGCTCATATTCTGTTTTATATCTTTCATAAGGCTTGTAAGATCATATGTAAACTCTTGTTTGATCCCTTGAACCACAAACCCATGTGTTTTTTGTTAAAACCCTAAAAACGACATGTTTTGATTTTCTAGCTAACGAATCCTTTTTCTAAACTTTTGTTATGTTAAAACATCTTATTTTAGCTTAGTCTAATAAGCTATAACCTGCAAACCTCTTTTGGATTTCAGAAATATCAAGATTATGGATTTTGGACTTGTTTTGCAAAAAATTTCATGCAAAGGGGTATATATCGTAACTTTCTTAAATTTATAATTAGAGGGGCTGAAAATGTCATTATTTCAAAGTTATAACTATAAGGACCTATTTTGCGAAGTTTTAAAGTTAAAGGTTTAAATTATATATACTTTATATATAAAGGACTAAACTTGTAAAAGTTTATAAACCAAAGGTATATATTGCCATTTTTGCAAACTTAAAAATATTATATATAATATTTTTATATTAATTATAAAAATATATATAAATATTATAAAACTTGATTTTATTAAAACCCAACACATTTATCGTTATTGATCAATAATCGACGCTTTATAAATCAATTACGTTATATAAATAACGTAATTTATCATCGACTAACTTTTGAAAAAAACTTAAAACTATAATGTATCACGTTACTAGGGAGCTTCATGTGAGGGGTTTCATTTGGGTATACGTTTTGACGAGTTTGCTGGATTTACAATTTAAAGTGTCCTGGCTCCTCAAACGTTTACTACATGACCTCTGAATTATGATGGCCCAAACAGTGATACGATATTTCCATAATATTTCAATCAAAATGATATTACATTAAAGGCTTTATGACATAAAACATATCTAATCAAACTAAGACTTGACATATTACCCAGGTTGTGTAACAAAGCCGTTACTTTCATTTCATATACTTTTGCCATCAATCAGATTTTCTTGTACTGTTAAGGTGAGTTCATAGCCTCGCATTTCAATCTTTTAAATGTTTTATGAACCCGCGAGGGGGATACATGCTATAAACCATGAATGCAAGTATTTTTCTGTATGCTATCCTGATATATTATTGCCTAAGTACCTACTTTTGCCATTAAGACCCCATTATCATGAACCGTTAATTACTCTACGGAGTAAGCACGAATGTTGTGAGTAGATCTATCTGGGACAGTACTCTCTGTTGGTGTACCTATACTTTTTGTAACCAATAGCACTTCATTAGAAATAACTGTGCGGGTGTTTGGCAAAGGCACCTGTAGGGGCAATAACTTGTGATTATTGAATATCCCAAGGCTTCGGTATCATGAGCTTAGAGCAATAATAATGTTTTCTATGATAATTGTACATGCATGCAATTACTACAAACTATTGGTGTATAACAACGTAACCCACTATTAAACTTGCATTCAAAACTGCTTTACCTAAACCTATGAGTTTCACTCAACCTTTGTGTTGACTTTTTAGCATGTTTATCTCAGGTAATTGAGCAACTTATGGCACGGAGTGGCACGAACTTGAAGATGGCTAAACTGTTATCATTCAAACTTTTGTTACTAGATTTTGGGACCTCACTTTTTGTAAAAACTCTGATGAATAAATGAAAGATAACTAAATTTTCCAAAAACGTCTCTTTACGATTCGTTTCCTATGATTATGACTGTCGTACTATAAAATAACACCCCAGATTAGCTTCCGCTGCTATATTTGACAAAATGGGGGTGTTATAGATTGGTATTAAGAGCCACGGTTATATAGAACAAGGTTGAAACCTTAACTATAACTACTTTTCTTTTTCGGAATAGTATGTAAAAATACATAACTATTATACTATTATATAAATAACTTATGTTATTTACTACTGGGTTGTTAACAGAACGATGTCTTCCCCCAACCATCCTACTTCCAATATTGAGGATGCCTTTTCCTCAAACTTTCCGAACTATCTCCCGGCTTCCCAAGATTATTTCCCAGCTTCACCAAGAAATACTTAATCTAGCTCATCAAATCACTCATTTGGTGTAGTCCCAATAGCTTCATAAACTCTTTCACTTTTTCATGATGACCCCTACATGAAGGTCTTGTAAGCATTTTATGCTGAAAAATCACCTATCCCACCTCCAACTATTATACCTCCATCTTCAATGCTTAATCCTCTAGAATTCTTTCTTCCTGAGGAATTACTACCATCAAAGAAACAAGGTTGCGATCGATCATCCTCATCTACTTTTGCTCTACCTCAAGACTTTGAGATAGGAGAAAGCTCTCGTAAGACAAGATAGGAAATCTTGAATCATCTAGATGAACTCTCTCTCGACTGTATTGAGCACATAGAAGACACAATCGAAGGACTAGGAAAAGGTCGGGTGATTATCCAACAAGACTTTGACAATCTGGAAGCTAAACTCCAACAAGCTCGTGTTTAAATTACTAAACTTCAAAAGAAGCAAATGGGAAATAACTACAAGATTTCTCTGGCTCGCTTCAGGATTACTGATCTAGAACAAATCATAGAAGAAATCCAAGTTCATCACCAAGAAGATAAGGAAAATCTTCTGAATGCAATCAAGAACAGCCAAGAAGGACCATCGAACTATTATATTAGATCCTAGTTATAACTTTTATTAGAACCTAGCCACGGGATGTGTGGTATAAATAAAAACACTTGTCAAATCTTAACTACATATAGTACAAAGGCAAGTTGTTCCTAATATAATGCAATGGCAATCCCGTTATACCTTGTTGTTTCCCAATACCGATTCATTTATCCTATATCCTATATCGTTGTCTCCATGAATCATACCGCAACTTCTAGAAAATAAGTCAGAAGCTTGTTAGAATTCATATTAAATAAGTATTTATGATTTTAATATCACCATTATAACAATACTTATTTTTGAACTTTAAGCATTTTAAGGAAAAATAAGCATTGCATTTTAAGACTTTTGATACTATTCTTATTACGTGTTGTCTTATGTTGATAGAATACCTCCCAAAAGAACGTCAACATCTAAAGCACCTGCCATGACTCAGGCTGCCATTAAGAAACTAGTTGCTGACAGTGTCGCCGCAGCTCTGGAAGCACAAGCTGTAACAATGGCAAGTACTAGTAATCCCAACAGGAACACCGGACCTACTAGAACTCCTGTAGCAAAAACGGGAAATTACAAAGAGTTCATAAGCTGTCAACCTTTCCACTTCAATGGTACGGAAGGAGCAGTTGGCCTCATCTACTGGTTTGAATGGACCGAACCAGTATTTTCTCATAGCAAATGTGCAAGGAAAACAAAGTGACATTTGCTACTGGTACCCTAACTAATGATGCCTTGTCCTGGTTGAATGCATACGCCTAACCTATCAGGATAGATCAAGCCAATAGGATCACTTGGACTGAGTTGGAACGGCTCTTAACAAACAAGTATTGTCCTCGAACTAAATTCCGAAAAATGGAAGATGAACTTTACAATCTGACTGTAAAGGGAAATGATCTTAAACCTTATGTTAGAAGATTCCAAGAATTAGTAGTTCTATGCCTGAACATGGTATCGAACACCGAGAAGCTTTTGGAAGCCTTTATCAGAGGGTTACCTAGAAGTATTGAAGGAAATGTTACCGTCTCAAAGCCTCAAACTTTAGAGGAAGCCATTAACATAGCCCAAAGCTAATGGATCAGGTAACAAAGCATACTCCGGTGCAAGTATCAAGTGACCACAAATGAAAGTTTGACGACAAAATAACTTTCAACAACAACAACTACCGCAACAACAACAACTACCGTAACACCAACACCAACAAGCACTACAATAATCACCAACCACAACAGAACAGAAGGCAAGAAGCTGTCAAAACTTATGCTGCCACTCCAGCTGAGAACAATAGGTACGCCGAAAACCTCCCATTATGTAGAAAATGTGATCTACATCACACCGAACCTTGTATTGTTAAGTGTAATACTTGCAACAGGGTGGGCCATTTGACCAAGAACTGCCAAAACAACAGGCCAACCACTAGAAGTAATCAGCTACCAGTGATAGTTATTTGTCATGCCTATGGAGAAAGGGCATTCTACAAATCAGTGCCGAAAGACCAACATCAATGCCCAGGGAAGAGCCTACATGCAAAGGGATAGAAATGCTCATCAAGACCCGAACGTAGTTACGGGTATGTTTCTCCTAAACCAGCATCTAAGTAGAGTATTATTTGATTCCAAAGCCGATAAAAGCTTCATATCCATATCTATTGCCTCTATGCTAAATATCCCGCCTATTACAATAGATACCTTTTACGATATCGAAATGGCTAATGGAAACCTAGTAAGCACAAACACCGTTATCCAGGGTTGCACCCTAACTTTGTTAAATCAATCTTTCGAAATCGATCTCATGCCAATTAAACTCGATAGTTTTGACTTGTCATAGGTATGGACTGGTTGTCCAGGTATTACGCCAAAATTCTCTGTGACCAAAAAGTCATTCACATTCTTATCAACGGTGAAACTTTGATCATTCGAGGTGACCAAAGTAAAACCCGACTAAATCTCATATCCTGTATAAAAACCGAAAGATATATATCCCGAGGTTGTCAAGTTTTCATGATCCAAGTAATGGAGAAGAAGAAGTCAGACGAGAAGAGATTAGAAGACATCCCAGTAGTCAGAGAATTCCTAGAAGTTTTTCCTGAAGATCTACCTGGCCTCCCTCACATTCGCCAAGTAGAATTCTAAATCGATTTAATTCTCAGAGCAGCACCTGTAGCCTGAGCACCTTATAGATTAGCTCCTTCAGAAATGCAAGAACTATCTAATCAACTTCAAGAGTTAGCAGACCGAGGTTTTATATGACCAAGTACTTCACCTTGAGGAGCTCCTGTCTTATTTGTTAAAAAGAAAGACGGATCTTTCAGAATGTGTATCGATTACCGGGAGTTGAATAAACTTACTATAAAGAATCGTTACCCATTACCCAGGATTGATGACTTATTTGACCAACTTCAAGGTTCGAGTGTCTACTCGAAGATTGACTTAAGATCAGGCTATCATCAACTGAGAGTCAGGGATGAAGATATTCCCAAGACTGCTTTTAGAACAAGATACGGACATTATGAATTTCAAGTGATGCCATTTGGTTTAACTAACGCACCTGCTATATTCATGGATCTCATGAACCGTGTGTGCAAACCATATTTGGATAAATTTGTGATAGTGTTCATCGATGATATTCTCATCTACTCCCGTAACAAAGAAGAGCACGCAAATCATCTAAGAATAATCCTAGAATTACTCAAGAAAGAGAAGTTGTATGCCAAGTTCTCCAAGTGTGATTTCTGGATTCGTATCGTGCAATTTCTTGGACACTTAATTGATAGTCAAGGACTTCATGTTGACCCCGCCAAGATTGAAGCAGTTAAGAATTGGACATCTCCTACTACACCCACAGAAATACATCAATTCTTAGGACTTGCCGGCTATTATCAGAGATTTATCAAAGATTTCTCAAAGATTGCAAAGTCTTTGACTGAATTAACCCAGAAAAACAAGAAGTATATCTGGGGCGAAGACCAAGAGTCAGCTTTTCAACTACTAAAACAGAAGCTAGTATGAAGCTCGCAATCATAGCTTACCAGAAGGAATGACGATTATTGTTGTTTACTTTGATGCAGTCTCATCAAGGCCTGTGAGCGTGTTAATGCAAGAGAGAAGTTATTGCATATGCGATCCCGACAACTTAAGCCTAAAAAGAAAACTATACCACTCATACTTGAAATAGGAGCAGAGTGTTCGCCTTAAATTTGGAGACACTATCTGTATGGCACAAATTTCCTGTGATTCACGTGATCATAAAATTATTGCTTATCTTTGATAGAAAGAAGTGAACATGAGACAACTCCGTTGTTAGAATTTGCTGTGCAGATTACGATTGTGAAATTCGCTACCATCCTGGAAAGGCAAATGTTGTAGCAAATGCCTTAAGCCGGAAGGAATGAATCAAACCACTTCGAGTTAGATCAATATAATGACCATTTAATCTCAAATTACCATACAAATTCTCAAAGCTCAAAATGAAGCACTCAAAGAAGAAAACCTCAAAGCTAAACTTAAGAGAATGACAAATCAATGAAATACGTCCGTAGATGGACTCGTTGTATTAAAAACTGAAAGTTGGTTTACCACTCTTTGGTAATCATAAAGACTTAAATCATGCATGAAGTCCCATAAATCAAAGTATTCCATTCACCCAGGTTCTGACAAGATGTATCAGGATCTAAAGAAACTCTATTGGTGGCCTAACATGAAGGCAATCATCGCTGAATATGTTGGCAAATGTTTGACATGTTCTAGAGTTAAGGCAGAATGTCAGAAGCCATCCGGCTTACTGGTACAACCGGAGATTCCTATGTGGAAGTGGGAGAGAATAACGATGGACTTCGTTACAAAACTGCCCAGAACCTCAAACGAACATGACACAATCTGGGTCATTGTCGATCGCCTTACCAAATCCGCACATTTCATCCCTACCCGAGAGACAGATAGTATGGAAACCCTTACAAGGTTATACATCAAAGAAATAGTCTCCCGGCATGGAGTGCCAATATCTATCATCTCGGATCGTGATAGTCATTTCACATCCAGATTCTGGCAATCATTACAAAGTGCTTTAGGTACTCAATTAGACATGAGTACGACATATCATCCCGAAACTGATGGGCAAAGTGAAAGAACCATCCAAACACTCGAAGACATGCTTCGAGCCTGTGTTATAGATTTTTAGAGAAATGATGTCAAAAACACTTACAGATTATAGAACTTTTCTAGCAATATACAGTTACCATGCCAGTATTAAGCAGCACCATTTGAGGCACTTTATGGTCGAAAGTGCAGATCACCTGTTTGATGGGCCGAAGTTGGAGATGTTCAAGTTACAGGACCAGAAATAATCCATGAAACCATTGAAAAGATAGTGTAAATTTGACAACGCTTGCAAGCTGTAAGAGACCGACAGAGAAGTTATGCCAATGTAAGGCGAAAGCCTTTAGAAATTTCAAGTGAGATCAGTGTTATGTTAAAAGTGTCACCTCGTAAAGGTGTCATCCAATTCGGAAAACGGGGAAAGCTTAATCCCCGGTACATTGGAATGCTCCTTCTTCTTCTACCCCTCATTTTCCCGAGATTGCCGCTCTTGCCGACGCCGTTAAGGCTATGCTTCTTCAGAAATCTTCTCCTCCAGCTTCCGTGAAAGCGGTTGAGGAAATTTGTGTTACTGTGTGCCTCCATCCTTACCACCAATAGCGTAACCACCGATGGCAACGTTTTTTCGGAATATCGAGATAATGTTTCAGTAGCCGCTGTGAACTATAATCAGGGAAATACCGAATACCGTCCTCAGAGTGTAGCTAACCAAATTCGACCACCAGGTTTTGCTCAACCGAATGTGCAAAATAATCAAACCCGGTACAATCAAGGTTATAATCAAAACAGAGGAAATAATCAAGGAAATCCAAATTATCAAAGCTCCGAAGAATGTAGAATCACATATCCTTTTTATACCAAAAATTGCTTAAAATGACAAATTGTGCAAATATGCTAATGTTTATTTTAAATTTGTATATTGCTTGTTTTGTCATTTGTGATGTGTAGGTACGGATATTGCAAAAATCACAAGAAAACGGTTAAAACCGGGCAAACACGAACACGGGAATGGATAGAGTGCACAAGAGCTGGAAGTTTTCTAGCCAAAGGTCAACAAAGTCAAATGGTCAACCCACAAAAAGACAAAACCATCAAAATACCTAAATGAGCCTTAATGTTAAAACCAATTTCACAAAAAGCCCTAAATTGATAACACCGTTAGTCCTTTACTAACGGTCGTTATATCCTTTATAACCAAAATCCTTTAACCAAATGACCCAGCCCAAATAATTAACCTTTGGCCCATTCCCTTTTTCTAGCCCAAGTCAACAAGTTCAAAAGACGGGTCAAACACAAAACGTATAACCTTTGGGGGGCGGGAAAACAGTTTTTACTGTTCATCGTCTCCCCCATTTCACCCTTCTCATTTTTAACCTAATTAAAATGAAATTAACCCTCCCAAGCTCAAATTGACATGGCCACAAGAAGATGCTAGTACCAAGCTCCTTGTCACATGCAGAAGACTACACCAAAGCGCTTATTGTCCCATGACTCTGACAATGAATGACACGCGGGGCTCAAAAGAAACACATTAAGAGGTGGGAATTTACACTAAAAGCAAGCCAAAAGAAGCACAAGGCTCTGACACAAGGATTGCCCCACCTGGCATCCGTGTGCTCCTGTATAAATCCAACCGACTTAAAGAAGGGATCCAATGATTGAAAGGATTCAAGGGCGGAGATCAAATCCAAGAGGAGCGTGTGAAGAAGACCTGGAAGCTTCTCTCAAGCCTATAAATATAAGACCTTTCTCACTTACAAAGGATATCTAGTGTAGCTTTAGTGTAAACGTTGTGTAGCTTATTAAATTTCTAGCTTATGGTAGTTTAAACTCTTGTAATTTTCATTAAAAGCTTTGTAATTCAGTTTTTCATAAAAAAATTTTGCATCTTACTTTTAATCTGGTGTTTTCAACTGTCTTATACTTAATCTGCAATAACAAGTGAAATAGTTTAATAAAAAGCTCTTAATAATCTGTCTAAATCATTACTTAAGCTAGCTACACTCTCATTTAAGCTCTTAAAGCTTAAATGAGCTTATACTTTCAAATCCTCCCTTAAACTACATAACTTATTAATGAAAGGGAACCAAATTTGGATGGTTTCCAGGACCACATTAGAGGGCATTTGGAAAGCCTTGTTTAGAGCATAGGCTTATGTAAGTTTCATTTTCCCTTTTCCTAGCACTAAAACTGCATATAGCTATTTGTGCTTATTTTCTGCTTATTGTTTGTTTAGTTTTGCTTATTATGTGCTTATTAATAATTGTTTTATGCTTAATATGTTAGATTGTTAGATTAAAATCATAGTTTACTTGTTATTTCTATAAACAGTGAAAAAAACCAAAAATAGTTGTATAATCTGTAGGTTTGTGTTTCTAGCTTATTTGTTTGCTTAAATCTGTTTATTAGTTCTGTTAGAAGCTTATAACTATCTGGTATTTGAAATTTAAGGCTTAATTCTTTTAACCATAATCTTAAATATGGGATTGAAAATAATATTAAGGGGGGTGTTTGGTAAATGACAGTACTAACTGAAGTTAGTAACTGTCCATAACCTTTTGGCTCTTTTAAACAAGTTTAAATCTCATTTTGATGTTTATATAGCAAGGTTTTAAGGTCTTTGTTTGGTTTAATAAGGATTCTGTTAGGTTGATAGTTGATTGTGTTAATCTGAGACATTGTGCTCAAGTCCATAAGCTTTTGAGCTTTTGAATGTTTCTTGTGGTTATTTGCTCTTGTTTTGAGTAAGAATCAAAGTTTTTAAGCCTGCCACTCTTTGATTTTGATTTTTGTCTATAAAAGTGTCAAATATATCCAGCAAGTATTAAGCCCTTAAGCCCGTTTTCATTAAGCATTTTCTTTAAGCATTTGATTTTCAAAATAGTTTCTAAAAGTAGTTTTAAGTAGCTTATTGGCCAGTCTTTAAGCTGGTATAAGCTAGTTTTTCATAAGGTTCCAGTAGCTTATATAAAAATAAGCTCAAAGGTGCCCTATGGGACTGTTTGGTTAACAGTTTAAACCATTAAGCTCAATTTAGATTTTTAGCTTATTGCTTGTTGTTTTTAGCTTGATTCTTGGTTATTAGGTTAGTTTAAGTCAATTTTAGCTTATTTCCTTAACTTTAGAACTTATTTACATATTAGCTTAAAATTTTTAAGTTTTTAAGCCTTTTAGTACTTCTGTCGTTTATAGCTTTTTCCAGCTTAATGTCCTTGCTTATTTTTGTTTGTTTTTGCTTATTAGGTTTAGTATTAAGCTTGTCTTAGCTTATTTGCCCTTGTGCTTTGCTTATTAGTTTAGAAATTGCCAAAACAGTTTAGCAATTTTGGTCCTAAGGGTAAAAAGCCCACTGTTACCCTTTAGAGCTTATTCTAGAGCTTATTTGTGGTTTATAAAAATAGTTGTTTTGCAAAAGTTGCTTATTTTTAAGTGTTTTCAAAAGTTGTAAAAAAATGGCAAAAATAAAAACACTTGGGATAGTGGGAAACCCCGGGTGAGCAAGACTCGAACCCGGGACCTCTACCACCATCAACCAAGTGTTTTAACCCAACACACTCAACCATTGTGCTACATTAGCTCATCCGTCATTCCTTGCACTTATTATTCTTTTATTACTTATTTAGCCCATTAAGCTTATAAGCCTGTTTTGGCTTATTTCATAGCTTATTCGATAAGCTGTTTTCATGAGCTTATTTTTCTTAGATTCTATACTAGTCAAGCTACTTTTCATGATTTTTTCAGAATTTTTATAAAAAGTTTAGTATTTTTTATATTTAATTTTCTTTAAAATAATTTTTAATTCATAAAAAATTATAAAAAAGTCAAAAAAATATAATTCTTTTTTAGAAAATTTACTTTTAACATTTAGAACCTAGGAAAAATAGGTTTGCTTTCGTAGGGTTTAAATTGCAAAATTTCATTTTTTAAAGAACGAGATTGAATCCCGTTCACGTTTTTAGAGTTTTTAAGCCCTAAACACCTTTGTTTTTTGTCTAGTTTTCTTTGTTTTAGCTTTTTAGTCAATTAAGTCTTACAAAAACCAAAAAGATCATTTTAGGTTTAATTTTGATAATTTAGGGTTTTTAGGTCCCGTTTAGGATTCCTGTTTTACATATTTAGTTAAAGTTTAATTTCCTGTTATTAAAGTTAGGTTTAATTGTCCCTTAATTTGCTCACTATTAGGATTTTAGAAAATGAATCTTCTTCGAACCAATTCAAGTCATTGTCCAAATAACAAAAGAGGTCTCAATTTCATAAATCTTTGGGAAAACGACCCGGTAATCACTTACCGGTTAAAACGCGTAGTATTTTTGTAAGATTTTTCCTACTACCTTTGTCCTCAAGGGTAGTTTTGGAATTTTCTATACTTTGGATATTATTAAGTATATAATTGACTAGATCAGGTGGTCATTATACTAATGGCTTCACGTCTTGTGACATCTTGAATCTTGGAGCCTTGTGTTCTTAGGAATTATTTTGAAGTTCCTTTTGCATGCTTGTGATCTTGGATCTTGATATTTAACTTGATATTCTTTGACAAAATACTGATATTGTGGTATTTGGACTTGATTTGTCTTGACTACTGAGATCTCTGAATCTTTATCCTTGAACCTATATGCCGCCTTGCAATCTTGTGTCTCCACCCTCATGCTCAAGGTCTTGAAAGCTTACTAACAATCTCCCTTAACATTTTCTTTTAACATGATTACTTGTACCACATCATAGAAGGAGTATTACTTGATCTACTTGTGAGGTATATCATTGTTATTGTTCGGCAATCTTGTCAAAAATATTCTTTTAAGGAAGTGCTTGTACATTAGAGATTGTAGAAGACTTTGATAGTTTGAGATTTCATCATGTATATATCTTTGTCGATTGAGCATGAGGTCTTAAATCTTGACTCCGCTGGAATGAGGTTGTAATGCCGTCACTTATACCTGAAAATTGATGTTAGTGATAAACAGCAGATATAGACGAATATGGCTTGTCATTCATCTTGAGTTCGGTTACATTAACCTCTGGTTCCGTGCGGACCGTTTTACAGTATAAATACTGTACCTGTGATCAGGTAGATTCAATTTAGAAGAACCTCCTTGACAGGGTTTCCACCTCAAAGTATTAGATCCTCTAACGCGATTGCATTAGATTTACCGTACTTGCTTGTTCTCATTACCAGAACGTTTCAAAGCAGACAACACGGTAAGAGTGAATCAGATAGTTACTATCTTTCTGATTGAGTCGTCAATTCATAAACTGGACAAAAATCGATATCCAGTTGACATAAGCTTGATTCGTATAGAATTTCGTAAGTCACCTACCAAGATCTTGTTTAATGTTGGCTCAAGAAGGATTTCCATCGTCACTATGAATACTAAATTACCAAATTCGTGAATCAATTTTTCCCTCCTTCGAAGACCCACTCACTTAACGATATAAAATCTCTTCCCTGTTTTACCCAAAAATTCGATGAGTCTATTTAGTGAGCGTATGAGAAAGATTTAAGGAAATGCTTAGGCTGAGTCCCCACCATGGATTTACGGGTTAAACCCAAAGTTGATACCTTTTATATCGGTTTTTATAGAAAAATGAAAAAATAAAAGAAAAGGCCAAAATGCCAAGTTTGAAAGTTGTTTTATAAAGAAAAATGAAAAAAATAAAACACAAGGGCTGAAATTGCAATTTTCCAAAATCCCTTTTATTCTTTTAGTTATAAACAGCAGGGACCATTTTTGCAATTTGCCAAAACTTCTTTGTTTTCTTTTGTTATAAAACCACAGGGACCAAATGTGCCACTTTCCAAACTATGTTATAACTGAGAAAGGGCTTAAGAAAGAAATGAAAAGAGATAGAAAGATGAAAGATGGGGGGTGCTTTTGCACCTTCCCCAAACTTTCCTTTTAAATCCTGCAACCATAACTGTACCCTCCCCGTTTCCCGCCAACCTTATACCCCCCTCTCCCACTGTTTTCTTGCCAAACCACTATCCCAAGTACCACCACCAGCTCACCCATACCCTTTCCCCACTTACCCTGCCCCTATAACCCTTCCCTGTGGACAATCACACAACCCGAAGACCCCCTTCAATGGTGAGATGGTATTCAAAAGAAATGGAGGGCTAGGATTGCCTTGGGAAAGCTTTGTACTCTCACAGCAAACACAACCCAAGAGATAGAAGTCTTTGAAGGCTTCTATAAAAGAAAAGAAGACCAAGCCGAAACACCAATCCCTGTTTTTTACTTTCTTAGTTTAAAATTTAATTAAGTTTACTTTAAAATTGTTGTACTCAGTTTATTTTAAGTCTATGTTGTAATATTTCCAGCTTATATACAAGTTAAGAGTTTTTTTTGTGTTATTGCATTTTATCAAAATTTAAAGTGTACATTAAGCCATCAATTCTGTTTAAACTTGCATAACCTTGTGTGAAAGTTTTTAAGCTCAACTTAAGTTCACTGTCCTAGCCTTTGTTTCTTTTAACCAAGCTAAAAAAATCGATTTTCATATATTAAGGGAGTGTTTGGTTTAGTTTTAAAATGGGTCATATGGGGTCTATCATGGGTTGTAACCACTCAGCCAACTTTGGCTGAGTGTGTGGGGTTCATTAGGCCATTTAAATCACCACTTTTAGTGTCAAAATCCGTTTTTGAGCCCCTTTTGTATTCTGTCAAAATTTGAATAAGCCAAATCAAGCTTAAGGGCTCAAGCTGCTTATGCAGCTTAAGCACACTATTTTTGTGCTTGTTGTTGTTATTTCTAGCCAAAAACCCAACCCTTTGCTCTGTCATATAACCATAAGCCCAAGTCACCATGTATGTATGTATGTACTTTTCTTGAAAAACCCCATCTTTAAGCCCCATATTCAGCAGTTTTAAAAAAACCCTTAAGCTCTCATACTTTGAAAATAAGCTCATTTGCCCAATTTGTTAATCTGTTTGTGCTTAGTTTTGACTAAAAAGCACTGATGTGCTTATTTTCATAAGCCCAAAAAGCCCCTAGGCCACTGTTGCATTTCCCCTGGTGCTAGACACCTTAATTCAGCATCATATTCCAG
>BQNB010164857.1:0-10419 GCA_026074375.1 Tanacetum coccineum | reverse complement strand
GTGTTTTTCTCTAGTTCTCTCCCAACCATTTCTCTCTCTCTAACTTTCTCTCTTTAAGATCATAAGTGTGTGAAATTAGGAACCTACATATGTCTTCCTTGATTTCATGGGATCATGTCCATCTTAGGGAACACAAAGACACAAGTAATTAACCAAGGCATGGTGCAAGTATAGCTTAACAAGACTTCTATCATGACTAGTGATTTAAGTCACTAGTCATCCCTATTTGGACCATGCCAGCCATCCCCCCTCCCATTCATAGTTTGGTCTTTGTTTTACTACTTTGACTAGTTCTTATTCATATATATATATATCACTCCTATACTTCAAGCAATAACACACAACATAAAAACACTTAAGAAAAATTATCTTTTTCTCTCCATTTTTCCTTCAATAAGCCACGGCAAACAAACCCCCATTTAAGCAAACCATACCTTGATTTTCTAAGAGCATAGACATATACACACACCATTCCTAAGATATACTAAGATGTTTCCAAGCCTTGATTAACCATTTACAAGTATTGAAGCAAGAAAGGAAGATTAGGGTGTCTATTGGAAAACTAGGGTTTCAAGTGTGGAAGCTTTGGGTTTTAATCTAAACAAGGGTTTAGATTATATTTCTCATCATCATACATCATAAGAAAGTCAACTAAAACCCTTTATGTCCTTACATTTATCTTTATATGCATATGTTAGTTCTTTATAGCAAAAATCACCATTTAAGACTTTTAAACATGTAAAACGAGTTTTTACTTGTGATTATCAATTTGTACACGTTTACATATGTTATGATGTTGTTAATATTATGATATAATGGAAGTATAAGTGATGCACCATGTTGGTTAAGTATAAAAATGTATATGTACAAATTAGGATTTTTAAAATTACTTAAGGAAATTTATGATTTTATGTAAAAGTTATGAACTTGTTATCTTGGACAAATAGACAAATCATGGACCTAAGGACATTACTATATGTATAACATAGTATATTATGAGTTATTAAGAACTTGTGGAAATTTACTTAGTTGAAAAGTTTATATAACAAGTTAAACAAATAAGTATATATATGTATAAGGGGGCTGTTTGGATTTGAAATCCAAACAGTAGGTTTGACATTTTAAAAAGATATTACATCTCGTGACGATTCCAAAAAGGTAAGAAACTCGAAAAACTGATTAATAACGAAAAAGATACGCTAATTACGAGTTATACGTTAATTAAACGGATTTATAAAATAACTTTTATAAATATTATACAAAACAGAAAGTTTGGTAGTTTTAACAGATTATACATATTTTTAGGATTCCAAAACAATAAGAAACGTAATTTTTCGATTAAAAACGAAGAAGTTATGAATTACGTAAGTTTATATACTCAAAATGTATAAAAATATTTTTATAAAAATTTACTGTTCATGATAGAAACATTAATTTTTGTAAACTTCATAAATAAGTAGAACTTTTAATTACGAGAACGTGCTCGAAAGAATTACTAAAAACGGAGCTAAAACGAATAAAATACGACGTTTACGATAATTTGAGTTTATAAAAGTAATTTTATAAACTATGAACAGTAAAATTTAATGTTCATCAGCAGACCCCACTTTATAAAAATGTGATAATTTTGATAACAAAGACATGGTCGAAGGAATCGCTAAAATCGGGATTAAAACGAACAAGTTATTGCATTTACGGGTATTACGACAATTAAATTTATAAAAGTAAATTTATAAAACGCTATGAACAGTAAAAGTACTGTTCATCAGAAGGTTATAAAATATAAAAATGTAATATTTTTATACATCATCTCAATACGAAGACGTGGACGTAAGAAACGCGAGAAATGGGAAAGTTATGCTAGTTTTTCTAAAACGATAATTATAAACGTTTTCACTTTATAAAATCGATTTATAAATTACAAATAGATGGTGATGAGCTATATAGGATTGTATACGATATTAGTTATCAAAGTGCATAGCACTTATACGACCTATGTTTGATTAGGTTACCTTCAGATTCGTTTGTGACTCGTTATTTCACTTACTCGATTATTACTCATTCACTTCACTGCTGAGGTGAGTTCATAGCCCTACGTTTTACATGATTTTGTTTTATAAGTTTTTGGGGTGAGAAACACGCATTGTTTTACAATTGGACATAAGTGGTTAAGTTTTACATTATGATTACGTGTTGCCTAAGTAGCGATAACCCTAGTTGAGCCTATTATCATGAACTGTCAGTTACTGGATTGTGAGCGCGAATGTTATGAATAGATCTATTGGGATTGACATCCCCGTTCAGGTGATTAGCTATCACTGGGCAAACGAACGTATACCATGTCGAACATCGATTATACAGGTTAGAACATCCCACGGGCAATGTAGGCCCTTTCTATGGGTATTCATTAATGTTCGAGTCTTCAGTGTCATGAGCTTAGGGCAACATAATTTCATTTATATTAAGTTTACTAATGTTGCATTAGTCATACACCTAGGGAAATCTTATGGTCCTACAATACTACGATTTATCAAACCTAAGAAATTCACCAACATTATTGTTGATTATTTAAAGCAATGTTTTTTTTTATCATGGCGGTCAATAAGCACAGGTGCCAATGGATACATTAGTGGTTTGATTGGATACATGCATTAAAGATTTGTCGCATTACATTTTTATATCTGGCATGGGCTAGAAATCATTGTATTTTGAACAAGTAAACAAGTGAAGCTTCGGGCTTATGTAACAAATACTTTGTTAAATCCAATGTATCGGTTTTAAACGACTTTTTGGTCGTTCTATATATATCTTGTGTTATTGATCTATGAAGTAACACGCCCCGAACCCTTATTCCGTTGCGACCCAATTTGGGGGTGTTACAGATTGGTATCAAGAGCCAAGGTTATAGAGAACCAGGTCAAATGTTTTTGTTGGACTATAACCGTTTTCAAACATTGCATACATACAAAGGGATTTTCACGGGACATACATACATACACTAGTTGTTGCATTAGTTGGTTGAACACAGATGCTTCATGCATTGATGAACATGTTATGATATAAATGTATATTACTATAAGAGTCTTATATTAAATACTAATATAAGCTATTTTGGATTTTCAGATACAGTCATGTCAGATTCAGATGAATCAGGGGTCACACACATGGAGATATCCAATCCGTTTGAGGGCTTATAAGACATTGGATCACCAGGAGTTGTTGGACCTGAGCATGAGGGACTGCCCTGGATGCTAGATAAACCGTATGTGCAGGTCTCCTTACAGGCCCCGCCATCACCAGACTACATACCTGGCCCCGAGGAGCCACAGTCACCACCCCTACCAGATTTTGTCCCAGAGCCGGTATATCCCGAGTATATGCCGCAGGAGGACGAGGTGTTTTTGGATGAGGAGCAGCCCTGCATGCTGCTACCTCTCCCACTGCTTAGTCACCAGATTATGTTTCGGAGTCCGATTCTGAGGAGGATCTAGAGGAGGATGACGACGAGGACCCTGAGGAGGATCCTGTCTATAACACCCTCAATTCAGCTCGGTCAGCGGAAGGGTCCATTGGTGTTACCTCGTAGCACAATAACTCAAATCATAGAAAACGACTCAAAAAGAGGCGTTTTGAGAAAATTTCATTTATTTGAATAAAATAAAGTTTACATCACGGTCCCAATAAGTTTAACAACATCATATAACGTTTTACAAAACATTTTCAAATGGATAATATTTACGGCCGTCATAGCTCCATCACGAATTAACCTTCAAGGACCTGTGATAAAACATGCTAGAATAAAGTCAACAATATGTTGAGTGAATCCATAGAGTTTAATATATATAACCAATAAAAATATTTCTCAAGAACACAAGTCAAATCATTTTTCAATATTCATCTGGATACAACAATGTGGCCATAACAAAGTTATAATCGGGGATTATTAAAAGCCTCATGACATCGACCTTACCATATATTCAAAATAAATGCCCACTATACACCCTCGCTAGTAGTGTGATCTTATTTCTCTATAACAAGCGCAATCCGTTGTGTCATTTTTTTCCGACACAAGAGCGATAGCTATCTCACGGATCGAGGTAGAGCTTACACAAATAGTACTATTTCATGTATAAAGCGTATGCCATTTTCTCGGCAATTAACAATTCATGAATTTCTGGGGTCATTTATCTGTCGAGTTAACTAACTTATAATAATCAAGTGCTACTAGCATACATACGGGCCCTTGTGTTCCTATTTTAAAACAAGCATTTATCCTCCCCTCGCGGGTTTATAAAACCAATTAAAGAGTAAAAATGCAGGCTATGACCACACTTAGTGATAGTCGGACGAGAAATATCGATGAATAAAAACTTCAAATAGGCGCGTCCTTCAACCAAAGACCTAAACAATTTGGTACGGTCTTAGGTTACTAGTCGATAAAATAAAATTCAAAATTTAAATGAATGATCATATATGCATATATCTAAATGATGTATCACAATTTATAATTCCCCAAGTTTTTATCATCTCATAGTCCTTCTATGTGTATTAACATGTACTAAATTAGCTCATTTATTCACTAGTATGTTATAATTTAGTCAAAGGCCCAATAGGCCCATTAAGAGTCCATTAAGTACAATTTAGTCCATTTGATAAGGTCCAAGACCCTGAAGTCTACCCATTAATTGGGTCCAGAGTGGAGTTGGTTCCAAAGTTTAATCCAATAGGTCCATTCTATATACATTGGGCCTAATGGCCAATATGGTCTTATAGATCCAAATTTAAGCTTGTTTATTAGTTTATAGTAAATTTCCGGGTTATCATGACGGGTAAAGTTTATTTCAGTTAGTCATCATACAAATTTCCCAAAAGGGGTTTCTAACCATCTCGGTTTTAGTCCGCAAAAATGCTCTACAAATTTTTTGTAATGATAAGACGTAAACATTTTTATATGTTTATGCTTTGCAAAAGAGTTGTATCTTTCAAAACCTAAATGATATACCTATAAATTTTAATTCTAGTTTTATTTTTAAATGTACATTATAAATTATAAGTCATTTTTATACTTATTTTAAGTAAATATATAATTAAGGTCACTTCATTATACAAAGGTCAAGTTGGCATTTTTGGCTGAAAATTCACTTTCACCATTTTTGATGCCATTTTCAAACCATAATTGATTGTGTACTATCCCAATTGGTATACAGAACCTAAATGAGTTTATCTAGTCTCATATTTTTTTAGGTTTTTAATCAACTCAGTACGTAAGCATGACTTTTTATACGTTCTGTCTAGCAAGGTCAGATTTGATGACTTTTGGTAAAATGGTCATAACTTGGTCAATTTTCACTTTCCATTGAGTATCCAATTAGCTACATGATCCTTACTTAATTATCTACAACCTAGGAATCAAATCAAGTCTAACATTTATTTCAAAAATACCAGAACTTTACAGTTTATAAAACACTCTAAATTTCTAATGAGTTCTAGCAGTTTTTAATGGTTGAATTAAGTCATTTTTACTCCTAGATCTACACAGGACATTATCACGTTAATTACTTGATCATCAAAATAAAATACATTTACATATAAATTTGGAATGGAAAATAATACAAGAATAGAAAGATAATAAAATTTATAAGATTTTACCACAAGAAAAATGGTGATGATGATCAAATGATCAAAAGAAATATACAAGACTTCACTTCAAGCTTGATCTTCACGCACAATTATTTGATCACCATTTTTATTTATCATGCAAGGTCCGATAGTTGTTTTATGAAAAAACGTAGGAAATAACAAGGGGATTCGGAAAATATAAGTTGTTCGGATTGCATGTACTTTTTCCGGCGACCACGGCGGTTTCCGGCGGCGGTGACCGGCGGCCGACGGCGGCGGTGGCGGTTTCCGGTGACCAGAAAAGTTTTCCGGTGGTGGTGGTGGAGCTAGAGAGAAAGTGTATGTTTTATTTTATAAAAAAATAATGAGAAAGTAACTTCCTTAATATATCTGCACTATTTTGGACTTTTGACAATAATAATCCCTCCCCTCTTTTCAAATAACAGTTTTTGACACATGAAACTTTTTACTTTAAATATAAAATCAACTATCGTAGGCTTCGGATTAAACTCCGAGACCATTTTTATTTTCCGTTACACTTTTATTTTAATTTCTAACATTTAATAAAATGTGTACATTTTAAAACATTAGTTCAGCTCAAGACAAGGAACAAATACGACGTTTGTAAAAATAATAAAATTTCAAATTTCCATTCGAAATAAAATACGAAATTATTATTGACGACTAATAAAATTTTAAATGTCGACAGTTTGTTTATGAAAACTTCAACAAAATAAAACGAAGTATACAAAATGTTAGGGGATCTACCATTTTTGAAAATATAAACGTCGATCCTTACGTAGAATTCCCGGGTCATGGGTTGTAAAGCCCTAATTCCCCCGGTTAGTCGTGAGTTCATATCTCAACATAAAAATGAAAATTATAATTAATACTCGAGAAATAAATAACGATCTAAAATTGACGGATTGACACAGCATTTCCCCCTAAAAAGGGATCTTCGTCCCTGAAGATCAATTCATCTTGTCGTCCGCTTCTTATTAAAATCAAAGAGATAAGGATATTTCTTCCACATCGTCTCCCTTTTCCATGTAATATTCCAGTCCACCACTCAGTTCTCATCGAAGTTTAACTATAGAAATCAACTTTGCTAAGTTGTCATCACTTCCCTATCCATGATTTCGATAGGTTCTTCGATGAAATGCAACTTCTCGTCGATCCTTACTTCGTCAAGAGGAATAATAAGATCTTCATCCGATAAACACTTCTTCAAGTTCGAATAATGGAATGTATTGTGAACTCCTTGAAGCTCTCAGGGTAATTTCAGTTTATATGCCTCCGAACCGAATCTTGATAGAATCTTGAATAGGTCAATATCACGGGGGGACATAACTCCACTTATCCCAAAATGTACAACCCCTTTCCACGGTGATACTTTCAGCATAACTTTTCCACCTTACCGACGAACTCCAAAGGTTTACGTCTTACATCCGCATAACTTTCTGCCTACTATGAGTAGCCAATAATCGGTTCTTGATTTGCATAATCATTTTTGTCGTTTTCATGAATCATTTCCGGTCCCGTGAGTTGGGCATCTCCAACCTCACTCCAACATACAGGCGATCTACATTTCCTTCCGTATAAAGCTTCGAAAGGTGCGGCTTTAATACTAGCGTGGTAACTATTATTGTATGAGAATTCAGCCAAAGGTAAGTGCTTGTCCCAGCCACTACCAAAGTCAATCACACAAGCACGCAACATGTCCTCTAATGTCTGTATCGTTCTTTCACTCTGACCATCAGTTTCAGGATGGTAAGCAGTGCTCATATCTAAATTTGTCCCCAATGACTGACTCGCGCGATCTTACTCCTTTTTATATATAAATAAATATAAATAAATATAAATATATAACAAGGATCAAAATCCACAAAATCAATGAAACCGGAAGTAGTATAGAATATTTCCGGGTCGTTATGTCCCAACGAGGCTTGAATGGAAAAATCGAATGACGAATTGATAATTGATGTTTGAATATGACAAGGATATGATTGGGCACTAAACCTAATAAGCAAATGCACGAAAAGATAAGCAAGGAAAATAAGCTAGAGCAGGCATAAAGGCTAGGAATGGTAAAAACACTTAAAACTTTTATACTAAGACACAAATAAGCTCAAATAAGCTTAAGACAAACCAAATAAGCTAGACTAACTCTAAATAAGCAAATTCAGCAAGCAATTAAACTAAGTTAAGCAGGAGAAACTCAGCAGTACTAACAACAGTACTAACAGTATTAACTATCAGTACTAACTTGGAGTTAGTACTGCTAGCTTTAACAAAACACAATGAAACAAGAAATAAGCAAATAGGCTAAAACAGATATTTAACTACCCCTAATAAGCACTCAGGCATAAGAATAAGCAACTAGAATAAACTAAAATGGCAAATAAGCTAAAAAGCTACAAACTGATAAACTATTAAAATTGCTTTGAAAAGGCGAATAAGCTTAAATAAGCTCTACTAAAGACAGTAAACGAAAATGGGCTTAATCTACTCTAAAAAGCTAAGGAAATCTTAAATAAGCAGAAATAATAAGCTAATAAGCAATAATGAACCAACAGTACTAACAGTTTTAACTACCAGTACTAACTTGGAGTTAGTACTGCTAGCTTTAAAATTCCCAAAAGAGAACTAGCAGTACTAACTAAGAAAGTGACACAAACTATTTTTAAACTAACAACTAAGCAAGATAAGCACTAAACATCATGATAAAGCATAAATAAGCAAATATAGGTAACAAATAAGCACTATAAGCAGTTCTACAGTAAATAAGAAAAAGAGAGACTTACAACACCCTTGCTCAAAACAGGGTTAAACAAAGAATCTACAAGCTCTAGCTTGTGTAAAACAAGCTAGTAGTGTCCATAAGCCCATCCAGAACTGCAACCTAGCAAGATAAGCACTAAACATCTGATAAAATCTTAAATAAGCAAATTAGGTGACGAATAGCACTTATAAAGCAAGTTACTATAGTAATTAAGAAAATAAGAAAAATGTGTGAATTACAAACCACCCTTGCTCAAAACAGTGTTAGACAAAGTTCTACAAGCTCTTAGCTGTATAAACAAGATAGTGAACGTCCTTAAGCCCATCCTGAACTGGTTATACTCAATAAGCTGTGGTATATTTGAGTGTGAATTTTTATTTTGATTTTTCTTAACTAATTAACTTTTTGAGTTTACTTAATTAAAGCAGCTTATAAATAAGCTGTATTGAGAGCTTTTTTTTTATTGAGACACCAAAACACACAATAAAGATGCTTAATACTTGGAATTGTTAACTTGGACTTAAAGTCTCAATTTTGCATTAAATCTTGAATTGTGTTACAAAGCTGGAAGAAAAGGCTGAAATGACTTAAATAATTGACAATGGAAAGTAAAATTAAGCTAAGTTTTTGCTATTCATATTCTAAGATGCCCTTCGCAGGCTTATACAAAGGCTATATTTATAGCCGGAAGTCTTCTCTTCTTGCGTCTTTTCACCTGTGCTTCTTTTGTGGAGCTTCCTAGGTGTTTTTGTTGTATGAGGGACTTAATAAAAGCAATCTCAGCCATCTAATCTTCTTGTGTTTCTTTTTGAGTCAATCATAGCCATCGAAAATGCTTGGAAATGGTGAGGGATTGCCAACATGGCAATTATAAAGCTGGGGGGAGATAGTGGAGGAGGGGGAAATGTTTTATCCATGGTGTTGAATGGTTTGTAGGGTAAAAGAATGGGAAGACACCCGTGAGTTGTATCTGGGTTTAGTTGGGCGGGAAAAATGATTTTGGGTAAGTTGGCAGCTTTGGCCCCTCATCTCTTATAACTTCATTGTAAAATTCGCCCTTTTACGATACAACTTTAGGGGTTTGGCAGAACTGGCCCCTAAAGTTGTACTTCACCCGGTATGCAATTTCAGCCCTTGTCTTTTATTCTCGTAATACAACTTGAGGTTTGGCACTTTTAGTCCCTCAAGTTGTATTTTCTCTACTTGCTATCTTTTGACTTTGACTGACTTTGGCCTTGATTTGACTTTGTCTTTTCCATTCCGTGCTTGGCTTTGTTGTTTTTGGCTTTCTTTTTGTCCTTTTCTTGAATATCCATTTCCTGCACAATTCAAACGCAAAACATACAAATACAATGTATTTTTGGTACGTTTTTAGTCATTTAAGTCTGTTTTTAGTGGAAAATGGTATGTGTGATTAAGCATATACCAAAATCCCACATACTAAGATATTGTCGTGTCCTCACGCATTGTTATAGAGTAAACACTCAAGAAACCAAGAATCTTAATCCCCCTCGACTAATAACCTCGAAAAGTAGCTAAGCGTTTGTCAAGGGGAACTAAAGAATCAATAGCTTCGACAAGTCCCGTTTTTACCATTTTTTTATATGTACACTAACTATCCCTAATATTTTTGGATTTTTCTTTTTCTTTTCTTAACTACCTGTTTGACTTCCTTTATTATATCAACACTGGGATCATAAAATGAGAAGCGCCTATAGAATAATCTACGGATGTCCGAATGGATAAATTCATCGTCTCCGATTTTTCACTAGTCCCAAGCTAAGCGTAAAAACGAAATCATCGTTTAGTAAAAGATGCTAACACTACTTATAACTATGACTTGTCAACTTTTCGCTCCCGACAATTATTAAATTAGAGTGATTGTGCTTAATTTTAAGTTAAATTTAGATCTACAATTTTAGAAAGTGGTACAGTTTATGTGCATAACGATATTTCTGAAGAAATCTGGGGGAAAAGACTAGATCACCCACCAACTAGCATATTCTCGATAGATCCCA
>BQNB010164856.1:2927-14290 GCA_026074375.1 Tanacetum coccineum | reverse complement strand
TGGCTCATTGATGTATTTAACATCTTCAAGGCCTAATATAATGTTTGTTGTATGTGCTTGTGCAAGATTCCAAGTCACATCTTCATGTTGTGAAAATAATCTTTAGACACTTGAAAGGTCAATCGAAATTAGGCCTTTTGGTATCCTAATGACTCACCATTTGATTTGGAAGCTTATAATAACAGTGACTATGTTGGTGCAAGTTTAGATAAGAAATCCACAATATGAGGTTGTCA
Organism: Tanacetum coccineum; assembly: GCA_026074375.1. Classification (NCBI taxonomy): domain Eukaryota; kingdom Viridiplantae; phylum Streptophyta; class Magnoliopsida; order Asterales; family Asteraceae; genus Tanacetum; species Tanacetum coccineum. The sequence continues at coordinate 14,054 of BQNB010164856.1, read as the reverse complement.
ATTTCTTGGAAGCAGATTGATTTCATGGCAATGCAAGAAGCAAACTATAGTACTAAAGCAGAATATGTGGCTGCTGCTAGTTGTTGTGGACAAGTTCTCTGGATTCAAAATCAAATGCTGGATTATGGATACAATTTCATGAATACCAAGATTTTCATTGACAATGAAAGCACCATTTGCATAGTTAAGAATCTAGTATTTCACTCAAAGACTAAGCACATTAAGATTAGGCATCACTTTATCAGAGATTCTAATGAGAAGAAGCTTATTCAGATGATAAAGATTCACACAGATCAAAATGTTGCAGATTTGCTCACAAAAGGATTTGATGTTGGCAGATTTCAATATCTGATTACAAGTATAGGAATACTTAACCTCTGAAGTATTGATTGAGGGGAGGTTAATTGTGTTTATATGCAGCGGATTATGCACACATGTTGCTTGAAATGGAAAGGAATAGCAGCCAATGATGAAATTCATGTTAGTGTTGTTGGACTAACTTTCTACTGGTAAGTATAATTAGTGCTGCTAGTTATACTTAATACTGCTATGTTAATGTTGTTAGTTATACCTACTACTGTTTGTTATAATTAAAATTGTGAGAAATAAGAGAAATAGTGAGCTGAAAAACAGAAAGAGAGATGTGTGAAAATAAAAACAGATAGAGTGAATTAGTGAGTAAAAGAAATGAGAGAAATTGGTGAGAATGAAAAACAGAAAGAGAGATGTGTGAAATAAAAATAGAAAGAGTGACTTTGTGAGCTAAAAGAAATGAGAGAAATTGGTGAGAATGAAAAATAGAAAGAGAGATGTGTAACATAAAAACAGACAGAGTGACTCTGTGAGCTAAAAGAAATGAGAGAAACTGGTAAGAATGAAAAACAGAAAGAGAGATGTGTGACATAAAAACAGACAGAGTGATTCAGTGAGAAAAAGAATTGAGAGATATAGTGAGAATAAAAACAGAAAGAGAGCTTGTGAGAATCAAAATTGATGATGGAAATGCTTTTGGGAAAGAAATTAGAGTTAATGTCGGTGACTCAAAGTTAATGCTGTTAGGCATAAACTTACTACTGCTGGTTAAGTTAATGCTGCCAAGCATATACTTACTACTGCCAGTGTTAGTTAATGCTGTTAGGAATAAACTTACTACTGCTGGTTAAGTTAATGATGTCAGGCATACACTTACTACTGCAAGTTTAAGTTAATGCTGTTGAGGGTGATTTCATAAATACTTTGATTAAGGGTTTCAATCACTCATTCGATCGATTTTACACTTTGATATACTCTCTAATCATAAACCCTAACTCAATTTTATCATTCATCATCAAAACTCAACACAATGTCGAACCTAAACTTTGCTGAAACCCACATTTTGGTTGCGTTTTTGGAGAAACCCAAAGAAAGTGATGGGTTTGAGGGAATTATTGATTTTTTGAATGCAAGTTCTATCAGATATGTGCTAACGATGAATCCTACCATCTACACTTCATGCATTAAGCAGTTGTGGGCTACTGCTAAGGCAAAAATTGTCAATGGGGAAGTACAGGTACAAGCCCTAGTAGATGGGAAGAAGGTGATCATCACTGAGACAAGTGTGAGAAGAGCTCTTCAATTAAAAGATGTTGAAGGTGTTGAATGTCTTCCAAATGCGACAATTTTTGAACAGCTAACACTCATGGGGTATGAAAATCTTACACAAAAGCTTACATTCTATAAAGCTTTCTTTTCACCTCAATGGAAATTTCTTATCGATATAATTCTGCAATGCCTTAGTGCTAAGACTACTGCTTGGAACTAATTTAGTAGCACTATGGCCTCAGCTGTCATCTGTCTTGCTACAAACCAAAAATTCAACTTTTTCAAGTACATTTTTGATAATATGGTGAAGAACTTAGAGGGTAGGGTTAAGTTTCTAATGTATCCAAGGTTTGTGCAAGTGTTCTTGGATAAACAAGTTGAAGGAATGACCAAACATAAAGAAATTTATGTTACACATTCTCATACTAAGAAGGTTTTTGCTAATATGAAGAGAGGAGGAAAAGGTTTTTCGAGGAGAGTTACCTCTTTATTTCAAACTATGATGGTTCAAGCTCCTGAAGAATTAGGCGAGGGTTCAAAAACACCAACTGATCCTCAACACACACCTACTATTTAACTATCTACATCACAGCCTTAGAAGAAACAACCAAGGAGGAAACAGAGGAAAGACACTGAGGTTCCTCAACCCAGTAGTTCTACAGAGCCTATCACTGATGAGGTTGCTAATGAGGAGCATGTACCTACACATTCCAGTGATCCACTACTCAGTGGTGAGGATAGACTGAAACTAAATGCATTGATGAAACTTAGTATCAACTTGTCACAAAGAGTACTTGACTTGGAGAACACAAAGACCTCTCAAGCTGCAGAGATTACTAAATTGAAGGAGATGGTCAAGAAGCTAGAAAGGAGGAATAAGTCAAGAACTCCAGGGCTTAAAAGGTTAAGGAAGGTTGGTAAATTTGCACAAGTTTTTTCCTCTGAAGATGAAGGTTTGGGTGCTCAGGAGGATGCGTCCAAACAGGGGAGGAAAATTGTTGATCTTGATGCTGATGCAGAGGTTACTTTGGTTGATGAGGCTTAGGGGAGGAATGATGATAACTTAATGTTTGATACAAGAGTTTTATATAAGCAGGAAATTAAGGTTGAAAATGTGGTTAGTACTGCTGAAGTTACTACTGTCAATGCTACAACAACAACTGTTGATGAGTTGACTCTGGCTCAGACCTTAAAAGAGATCAAAGCAGCTAAACCTAAGGCTGTTACAAGTGCTGCTACAACAACTAAAACTGCAGTTACAAGACCTAAGGCTAGAGGAGTTGTAGTTTAAGAACCAAGTGAATTTACAAAGGTAACATCACCTTCACAACTATCACAACTTCCATAGGCTAAAGACAAAGGTAAGGCAAAAATGGTTGAACCTGAGAAGCCTTTGAAAAAGAAAGATCAAATTTTGATTGATGAAGAAATTGCTCAAAAACTTCAAGCTCAATTAAATGCTGAATTGGAAGAAGAAGATAAGCTTGCAAAACAAAGAGAAGAAGATGCAAACATTGCTGAATGGGATAATGTTCAAGCTATGATAGATGCAGATTATGAGCTAGCTGCAAGATTACAGGCACAAGAACAGGAAGAGTTGATTGTTTAAGAGAAGTTAAAGCTGTTTGTAGAGCTCATGGATAAAAGAAAGAAACATTTTGCAAGACTTAGAGCAGAAGAGCAGAGAAGAAAATCACCAACCAAAGCTCAGAAGAGAAATCAAATGTGTACCTATCTGAAGAAAATGGTTGGATTCACTCACAGTCAGTTGAAGAACAAAAGCTTTGATGAAGTTTAAAAGGCTGGGTTGGATAGACTCATTTGTAACTATGGATTCTGAAGTGATGAAAGGAGGTAAAGAGAAAGATGAAGGCAGTGTAACAAGAGCAGAAGAAAGCAGTTCTAAAAGAGCAGGTATAGAGCTAGAACAAGAAAGAATTAAGAAGCAAAAGATGGATGATGATCAAGAAGAAGCTGAGATGAAAAGGCATATGGAGATTGTTGATGATGAACAAGAAATAGCAGTTGATGCTATACCATTAGCCACTAAACCTCCAATCATTATTGACTGGAAAATCATCAAAGAAGGAAAGATGGGATACTTTCAAATCATAAGAGCTGATAGTAGTTCAAGGAGGTACTCATCAATGATTATGATGCTTTAGAACATTAACAGAGAAGACTTGGAAACACTTTGGAAGTTGGTTAAAGCTAAACATAGGAATACAAGGCCAGAGGTGGCATATAAAAGAGTGTTATGGGGTGATCTGAAAGTAATTTTTGAACCTGATGTAGAAAGTGATGTATAGAGAAATCTACAAGGACTCAAAGTGACAGTTTGGAAGCTATTTTCTTTAAGTGGAGTACATTTTGTGAGATTTTAGAATCTGCATATCTTTATGCTGGTAGAGAAAAAGTATCCACTTACACCTGCAACAATCACAACATTGCTCAACAAGAAGCTTCAAGCTGACCATTGGAATGAAATGTGCTATCAACTTCTTAAGCTCATGACTAAACTGGTCAAGAATCTTGGAAGTGTTTGAATGCATCCTCCTGGTGATGATGGGGAATTTTAATAAAGAAACTTGAGATTCAGAAGAAGAATATCAAGTTTAGGGGAGGATTGTTGGGATTAAATGCTTTTTGATGCTATTTGGAAGTAACTGCTGCTAAGTTAGTGTTGTTGGTATAAAAGTTAATGATGCTGCTTACAACTACTGAAAGATTACAACTGCTAGAAGAGTTTCTACTGTCAGAAGGATAAAGACAAGAGAAAGGTTTAAGATGAAGATTGTTTATCAAGATTACTTACGGGATAAGTATGAGATATTTTTGTAAAAGATATGTATATCTTATTAAGTTAGAAGATTTACAATTATCTATTAGAATTATAGAAGATTTGTAGTTATCTTGTAAAGGACTCCTTGGTGTATAAAAGGAGATCCTGGGTTATGGTTATTGATACACATTCATACGTTTTGATATATAGCTTCAAGGTTGTAAACCCTAGTACTACACAGAGTACTTGTATTATTGATAATAATAATATTAGAGCTTTTCAGTAATATCATTGTTCATACAGTTTACTGTTTCATTAATATTCTTCTAAGTATTAAAGAGTAGATTCCGCATACTCTTTAGTATTCATAAAGTTTCTACCATAGTTGTTTTGGATTTATCCAAAGTAACTTAACCTTTACAAGCTAAGGAATCGATCTTAAGTTGGGATCAACATCTATGTTTATTCTTTCTACCCTACCTTTTCTAACCATGGTAAGTGAGATATTTTTACTTAATCTCACTTAACCTTATTACATTTGTATTTAAACGTAAAATATAAATCAAACTATTTATAAAATAAATAAACCACTACGTATCAATAATTGACACTTTTTAATCCTAACAAGCTATCCAACTGATCATCTCCATTAGCACTCATAAGCATGAGGTCACTTTCTTCATTGTCAAGATGTACTATAGCTTCATCCTTAGCAGCTAACAGCATCTGCTATTTGAAATACTTTTCATCTCAAACTCTGGGCTTTAAATAATATCTTGTGTAATGACCTCTCTTATTACAATTATAGCACTGAATAGTTGGAGCTTTTCGAGCATTAGCTGTGGTTTGAAGATTCCTTTGCACATTTTCAGCATTCCCAGCAGTTGTTTGAACAATACCATTTGCAACAGTGATTCCTTAATTCCTGAAATTCCTGCCTTGATTCCCACCATTCCTTCCAGCATTCCTACTACTACTCCCAGCATACCCTTAACTCTTGCCTTGAATATCCACCATATCATCTTGTACTTAAGCTTAATTTCTTATTTTTGAGGAAGTACAAAGACGATTGTTCATTGGTGTGGAGAAATGTTGAGTAATTGCACGAGCCAGGAGCATCATAGCAGTTGAAAGTTTGTCTTCTGGTTCATCACCTTGAATCTATCCCGAATAGTCATCATCGTAATCTTGCACTAAAGGAGGATGTGTAACATAGTATTGCTATGAAGACCGAGAAGATGAAGGGCTTGCATAAGAATTAGCAACTAAAGCAAGAGGGTCATGATTCCTTGAAGCTCGTTTTTCTCTAGATGCATTCACATCTGGTTCATTTTGGGTCAAGTAATCAAATAGAAGATCATAGTCAACTTGACTAAGTGTATCTGATTGACGAGCTCTCGTAACATATTTGCTCCACTCAGGTTGCAAAGAATTAAGAAATTTAGTGTTGACAACAATCTTGTTCTGTATGAGGTTATTACAATTCATGTAGTTGATGAGTGTACAAAATCTATTATACATAGACTTAAGAGATTCCCCAACTTTAGCAGAAAACTTGTCAAATTCATTCATGAGTCTTGAGTGTCTTTCTTGCAAACTCAAATAAGTTCCTTACAATAACCTCTGAACTTGTCTCCACATTTGTTCTGCAGTCTGACATGCATCTACGGAATTGTATATATCATTTGGTATGCCAAGTAAAATCCAGTTCATTGCCTCAATGTCAGCTTCATATCTTAACATCTCTTCCCCCGTAAGATCAGAATATTTGTACATTCTCATTCTTGGCGCGTCTACTGGACTTTCTGGATCTGTTATCTCTCTCAGCTTGAAAGGATCGTTGTTGATCGAATCTTTCACTCTTATCCATGTTCTTTCTTACCATCAACATATCTCGTAAAAGGGCTTGACCACGGCACATAGCTTCCCTTCTCTAACATAGGTGGTCTAGAATCCAAACCGGCATCGGCAATCGATTGTTGATGTGAACTTGTTGATCCCACTTCAATAGATCGAATTCCTTAAGCTTGTTTAAGGTTTAGTTATATTAGATAAATCTAACATAACTATAGTAGAAACTGTGTTTGAATGTATTAAAGATTACGCGGAATCTAATCTTTAATATTAAGAAGAATTATTAATGAAACAGTAATTCAATGAACATACAATTCAACAAATAAGCTCTAATATTATTAATGATAATAATACGAATACTCTTACAGTATTAAGGTTACAAAGACCTTGAAGCTATGAATTATACGTCTAAGACTTCAAAAGATTGATAAAGGATATCAAACTCTATGCCCTAGGACCTCCTTTTATACACCAAGGAGCCCTAGTCGGCTTACAATACTTTCCTAAGTATCCATAATCTTTCTATAAACAAATAACTTAATACATATTATATAAGCAGTACTAACAACAAACAGTACTAACTTATTAACCTCAGCAGTATTAACTTATCTCTGAGCAGTCTTAACCTTGAGCAATACTAACATTCACTAGCAGTAGTAACTTTGTACTAGCAGTAGTAAACGCTTAGCATATTTTCACTAGCAGTATTAATATTCACTAGCAGTAGTAACTGTGTACTAGTAGTAGTAAACACTTAGCATATTTTCTTTGAAGTTCATGAGCAACACTAAATCCAGCTGAGCAACATTAACATAAACATGAGCAGCAGTAATTCAAACAACCTCAAGAAGACTTTTAATCCAAACAATCCTCCCCTAAACTTGATATTCTTCTTCAAAATCATCAAGTTTCTTCATTTAAAGCTTCATCAACACCAGGAGGATGCTTCCAAACACTTCTTTACTTCTTAAGCTGTTTCATGATGAATTTAAGAAGCTGATAAGCCATTTCACTTTCATAATCAATTATAAGCTTCTTTTCCAACATCATTGAAAGTGTAAGTGGTGCAAGGGAATACTTTTTCTCTACCAACATATAGATATGCACATGTTGCATCATCAAGGAATGTACTCCATAGGAGTCATACAGCTTCCAATTCAACACTTTGTATTCTTGTTGATTCCTCCATACTTTATCTTCTACATGTGGTTCAAACATTGTTTTTAAATCACCCCATAACAACAAATCTAAGTCTTCCATTGGTCTTGTTGACTCATATTTATCTTTTACCAACTTGTACAAATCTTCCAAATCTTCCCTGTCAAAACTTTTAAGCATTTAACTAAAGAACATGTACATTTGAGACTTTCCATCAGCTCTCATTATTTGATAATAGCTTTTTCTTCCTTCTTGTATATTTTTTGAGTCTTTCTTTTTCTATTCGTATTTGTCTGTGACTCTTGACTCGGTGGATCTGACTCAGTTGAGTCGACCTAGTTGACTCATTTTGGTTTATGGGAAGCAACCCGCTGGCTCCAAACCGCTACTAGCCCCAAACCGCTAGGGCAACCAAACCGCCATCCCAAACCACCATAGCCACCAAACCGCCATCAGCAAACCGCCACCACCAACCAAACCGCCACCAAGTTTCGAAATGGTCAGAGTACTGGTTGGTTTGGACCATGAAAAAGGGCAAACCGCTACGTACCTGCATTAAACCGCCATGGCAAACCGCTACAACAAACCGCTACGGTCAAACCGCTGGCTGTCACTTTTGTACTTTTGTACCTTTTCCTGAAAAAGTGGTCTGGATTTTTTCTTAACTTTTTCAGTATTTTCATTCAGCTTCAAAGAAGAACCAAGAGACTTGAAAAAAAGCTGTGTAACAAACGTAAAAACAAGATAGGCTTGGTTGAAAAGTTGTGCAACAATCATTAAACATGAAATAAGCCAAACCAAGATAAGCCGAGACAAGACAGCTTATTAATAAGCTCGAATCAAACAGAGACAATCAATAAGCCATCAAAATAAATTCAAGAATCAAGATTTCCTTTTGATATCCATTTAGTTTGATAAGACACTAGAAAATTTGAATCTTGTTGCATCAAAAAAAATAAAAAAAAATAGACCATACCTTTTTCAACCCAAATAAGGTATGAAAAATAAGCAGAAATAAGTTGTTACAAGGCTGAAATCACGAACAACACACACATGAATCAAAGGCTGAAAAAACATACCGTACCATCTGGTGGTCTTGGTGAATCAAACCATATGGTAGTCATGTTTAGAGAGAGAAAGTAGAGGGAGAAACAAATATGTATAAATAATATGAAAAGTGAAAGTGTTACAAGAGTCTCACCCCTCCATGGAAGCAATGGAGGGGTATATATACCACCATCTAATACATAAGTTTACTAAGTTGACTACTTTAGTCCCTACGTATGGTGGTATGTTAAACTATAGTAATTCTGTAATGTCGTCACATAAAATGAAATCCTAACAATCTTCCCTCATGGGACGATATACGGAATTACTTACAATATTTTCCTAACAAGTACATAATGATTAAGAATAAGAGCTTCCACGAAGCTTCCAATGTTGATGATGTCTTCAATGGCCTTTAATCTGCTTGAAGGCTCAACTTTCTTCATACACTTCTTGTCATCTTGAAGTTTTTGAATTAGCTGCATGTCTTGAAAACTTTATTTTCCTGCACTTCTGGTCATGCCGAAGTTTTCTAGAATCTGCTTTTCATATGACTTCAAGTGTACACTCCACTATGAATCATCTTTATAGTACCTTGTAGGAGAAATACTGTAATATGCACGAACTAAGTAACCCATACACTTCTAGTTAAGGAGAAGCTTCTGAATTAGCTTCCCTCTAATTCATGCCACATATTTTTCATTTTGAAGCTTTAATAGCTTCCCCTAAACAAGCAATCCTCTCTTAAGCAATTTCAAAGCTTTCTTTCAAGCTTAGAAGAATTAAGTGCACAACAAAATTAGTAGCAAACCACATCAAATATTGCTCCTTTAATAATAAGCTTAGTGATTAATTGTTTGGGGAAACATTAACTGGATCAGCAACATATCTTCTCACGCTTGAATAATTCTTCTAACATTTCTTCCCACTGGAAGCTCAAGTAATGCATACCAAGAATATCGAGATATCTCTTCCCCCATGTGGATGAAGAGATGCAACCAATCTCATTGTATGAAGCCCAAAAACCTAAAGTACACACTCTATCCCATTTATGAAGTTGAAATTGTAGCGTCAAAGTCAATTAAGTCCCGGACGTGCGCATTCTTTCCTTCAGGATAATGATGGTATTTCTTGTAACACCCAAGGTTAGCTAAGTCCCGGATGTTGACACTTAAACCCTCTAAGTAGTCGAAATGAAAACACCAAAGTCAACTAAGTCTCGGATGAACACATTTCTTCCTACAAGATACTGACTATCTAAAGGAATCATCATACCATTGTGTACATTTTTTATCATCAGAAACTGTTTCTTACATCACTTCCCTATGTAGGTGGAATAATACACCAAAATCCACGAGTTAAACACTGATTTTCTCTGCGGTCTTGACATTTGTCTTCCCGGAATGACCTCAAATAAGAAGAAGGTATGAAGTTCGTCATGTGTACTCGTTGTGCGTTCAGATGTATGTCTCCTCCCCCTTACTGGTTTTGATACCTCAGAATCAGATAAACATTGTACGCAAATATACTTGAAATCTTGTGAGAAGAATGAAATTAGCTCAAATGTATCCCGTGAGAATCAACTGCTGATCAAATATCTACTCATAAACTCTCTCTGACTATCTTTACCAACCCCTTTGTAAGCTATTTGAAGTAACCACTGATGGAGTAAATCTGATATACCAAACTTGAAACAGAAGTAGAATTCCCTGTTCTTGTGACTTAAGCTTGCACTAATGTTGGAAGAACGGTGTCGAGAATTTGTGCAACATGCAAATATCTAAGTACTCAATACTCACCAGACAAAGTTTGAGACTTTCATCACCTCTTGCGATTATCCACATCATCTTATGCGTGTGTCACTGAGTACTACAACGTAATTCCTTTAAGTGATAGTTATCCAGGTCTTCAACCATCCACCCCGACTGCTGGTAACTAAATAACCCAAGTCTTCAACTTAAATCTTAAGCTCGAGCAAGTTATCAATGAAATCATGCATCCAACCAACCCCAACTTCAAGATAAAATAAGTATACGCCCTCATGAAATCCAACTTCAATATCAAATAAGTGATACCCAATTAACTCCGTATTCACTTAGAAAAATTCACATCAAATCTAGCCATTAAAATTTATGTTCTAATAATTCTTTAGAAAGATTGATCCCGGTCTCGTCACTTAAAAATAAATTGTCACTTGTCATTTTAATAAACCTCATGAGTACTATTAACCATCAATTTTACCAAAATTAGTCCAAAAAATACGTCATAATCCAATTAGACCAATTCATGACCAACAAAAACAACAAGAACAATACCCGTGCGTTGCACGGGTATATGGTTATTTATAAGTTAGGAATTGTTGGCCCTTGACTTTCATGATGTAGATTTAACGATCAAAAGATACCGAACCAATTTGACATTATATCACTAAACTTAAAAATCACAAAAGGGCCAATGTCAAGCAATCAGCATACTTTATGAACGATACCGACTTTTAATAATTTGTACTAAAGTAGCCAACACATTGATAAGAGTTCAGCAATACGAACCATGGTTATCAAAAAATTGTGTCATTTTTTCTTATTAAGTTTTTTTTTAAAATATAAATGTTATAACAATTCTTAACTTATAAATAACCGTTTACCCGTGCGTTGCACGGGTATTGTTCTAATTTAACATTTACCGAACATGCGAATACACTATAA
>BQNB010164855.1:0-14290 GCA_026074375.1 Tanacetum coccineum | reverse complement strand
AGCCATATTTTTAAGATTTTGTGGTTTGTGATGTTACCAGAAAGAGATGAGTCCAATTTGTATAAAAATTGTGTTGATCTTTGATGACTAAAAGTGTGTCATTTTACAAATGTCATAATCTAGAGTTTTGAAACTTTTTTAGGGTTTGCACGTGGTCTTCTTTATTTCATCGATAACTTATTTCATTCACATTCCCAAGGGTTGCACGTGGTTTTGTTTGACTGACCAAAATTTCATTATATTCAGCCATATATTCAAGAAATTCTAACCGGTTATTACCCAACCAGTTACCTTGTTGTATGTGCCATATATGGTACTTAAGTACTTGGGTCATTTACAATTTTTTGCATGCAGTCTGTGCAAACAATAGATAATGAACTTGCACCTCAACTTGCGATAAGAAGGAAGCACAGAGAAGGGGTTGGTCCTGCCTTTTTTGATGCAAGCCTGTATACACAAGGTCATGTAGGTGTATTACCAGAAGCTTTGCGTCCTAAACCTGGTCGCTTATCCCATTCCCAAGTCCCAACAACGGGTTTATAAGGTATCAACTTAGATCTACCTTTGATTATTGCTCGGTCTGAAGCGTAATGTTAATGGTTTTTGTTCTTTTTCTTCAGGATTTTTTTCGCTTACCTTGGCAAAACCAATCCAACCAAAACGTGAATGCTGTGCCCCTTAGTTCTCCGGCTCCACCAGGAAGTGTTGCTCTACAACGAGGATATAGTTCAGGTTCAGCGCAACTGAACCCTGCAGTTTTCTCATCTAGCCTTGGAAACTCTGGTATCAATGCTGTAGCACACTCACTGGATCCTGAGGATATGGAGCCAAATTCTGTAAAACTCCTTAGGTGTGTAGGAATCTGTTGCTTTTATATGTTTTTTTCCGTGCAATTAGCTGAATGGTTCTCCTTAGACTTAGTACATCTTATGCATGCTTGATTTAGGTCATTGTTCAATTCTAGGGATGATGTAAAAAAGTTGGTTTAGAATATTGCATGAAACCTCTTAAATTACCTTTCCCTCAGAAAATGATTGAAATAATATAATTTTTCTTACTAAACCTACATTTTAGACAAGAAGTGTTTTGGTCCAAGTTGATTTGACCAGCTTATCCACCCATTTTGTCACTATAAATTTTCTTCATGTTTTTATGATAAATACTTATGCTCGTTTCTATTTTTTTCTAATTTCTAGTGCTTCCTCGGTACATTCTGCAATGGCTGGTGGTATTGGTTCGCACAATTTTGAGAATGAAGCGGTTCTCTCCTCATTTTCTTCTGTGTCAGTTCCTGAACTGCAAATACCAGAATCTTCCAATGTTTCCAAAGTCAGTAAATGTACGCATACGATCAACATGGTAAGTTTCTATTGGTCACACTTTTGCCTAACACATGCTTTCAATTATTTGGCAGGAATTGGGAGTCTATGGGCAGCCATTGCCATCTTCTGCTGCTTGAGACCACATTGCAAATACCACTGCAGAACCTTCGTTGACTACTGGTGATGCACTAGAAAAGTACCGAGTTATATCAGAGGAGGTGCAGACTGTTCCCACTTCACTTCTTTCTTGTTTGCTATTATTATTTTGGGCTAATGACTTAAAGTCATCTAACTTGACACTTTTTGTCTTTGTGTGTAGCCATCTTATTATTTTCTCATTTTGTCATCCAACTTTCAAAAGTCGATCATTGTGTGTATTTGCCTTTTTATGTGAGCTCTGATTTAAGTTGGCTTGTTTACAGTCCATTATTGTTGAGGTTCCTGGGGTCATTCTTAGATGCATTAGTCGGGATGAGGCAGCCTTGGCTGTGGCTCAAAAGGTATATTTAATACTGCTATTCTGATGCATCTCCTTGTTACCAAACGGTGTTGACATTGTTTCCAACCTTGTCATAGGTCTTTAAAGGTTTATATGAAAATGCATCAAACACCGGTCATGTTGGTGCCCATCTTGCGATGTTAGCTGCCATTCGTGATGTTAGCAAGCTTGTGTTCAAAGCACTTACTAGCTGGGTATGTTTTACTTATAAATCTTACATTAACTTCTATCTTGTTGTATATGCTCAATTAGTTGATATATGTTATAAATCTTACATTAACTACATTGTTTGGATTAGGTGTATTCAAGTAGTTATTGGTATTATCCCATTTTTTAGTACTACTTGATCACTTCGTGTTTTTGCAGGTAATATATTCTGATGAAGATAGGAAATTTAACAAAGATATTACTATTGGCTTAATTCGAAGGGAGTTGCTGAACCTTGCTGAGTATAACGTATATATGTCGAGGCTTCTGGATGCTGGAAGGAACAGTACGTGTAATCTATACTCGTTATATTTAACTAATGGGTTTTTCTGATGTCTTTGCATAGGCATAATGTCAAGGTGCTGTCCCTTCCATGGCAATAACTAGTTTTTTTTTAATATAATATGCAGAGGTGGCAACAGAATTTGCAATTTCCCTTGTCCAAACATTGGTGGCTAGTGATTCCAGAGTAATATCTGAACTTCAGCATCTTGTTGATGCATTGGCAAAGGTTTGATCTTACTCTTACAAATCGTTATTTTAACTTGATTGAATTGAGTGTCTGTTCCAATAAAAAACACAACCTGCAGCTTGCAACAAGGCCTGATGCGTCTGAGGCACTTCGACAACTTGTTGAAATTGCCAGGAACCCCTCAGCTTCTTCATCTGGTCTTCCTTCCGATAAAGATGATTCTGTTGGACAAACCAAAGACAAAAAGGTTACTTCATAGTTCATACCGTTGTTCCTGTTCCTGTTGCTATTTCAAGTCAGCATTCTGGTATGGTATCCTAACTTTCTGTCTTAATGGATCAGGTGGCTGCTGCCAGCTGGGATGACGGTAATGCATTTGAATCTTCTGAAGCAGAAAAAGAATTCCAAGATAAGGTATACCTAGTTGGTCTACTACCTTCTATATCGTTGTAGGTTTTAGGAATTTAGATGCTATTCGGTGCATGTTTTTTTGCATTTTGTAATACAGTTTATAAACCATATCCTTATATGACTGTTTGCGATCCCCGTCAAATTCATACAGAATAATATGTTCGGTAATTATAGTTGTCAGCTAAATGATTCTGACGAGATGAGAATGCAGTGAATTTGAGATTTTGTTGAGAATTGGGGAAAATAATCTTGAACACGTTTCGTTTCTAAGACATGACACAGTTCACCTTTTCCTTTTGTATCTCAAATGACAATGTGCAACACTGCAACATCATGTTAAGTTATGAAAAGATTGATGCATGCTCTTTACCATGAAATCGTTGCTATTTTGTTTAAGGGATTAAGAAGAGCTATAATAAGATGAGAAGTTCTGATGTAAATGTACATGTTTGCTATTAGGTGTTTATTTGGTTAAGGTAAAAATATTGAGTATATAGATTGTCTAAAGAACTAACCATGCAACTTCCGTTGTTAACAGGTTACTCAGCTATTTGCTGAATGGTACCGGATATATGAACTACCTGGTGTGAACGATCAACTGTCTGCTCGATTTGTTCTACAACTGCAAAAAAATGGGTATTTGAAAGCAGATGATACATCAGACCGCTTTTTCCGTTGGCTCTTGGTAACTTTTTGCTTATCTCTTAAATGCAAGCACATGCACATACAAACTAAACAGTCATCGATGGCAAGAAAAGATATTGTCTGTGCTAACTTTTGTCTTTTAATTTAAACAGGATATCGCTGTGTCACACTGTATATCATCTGAGGGCACTGCCCAATCTCATCAGCAAGCACAGACGTTATCTTTTCTTGCTATTGATGTTTATGCATCGCTTGTCTTTTCCATATTGAAGGTAGGGCCTGTTGACTCTCACTTTTGAACTTCCATCGTATCTGTGCATTATGATAAAATACTCTTCACCAGTATACATTCCTTGTAATTTGTGAGGCTAGGTATTTCTCCTCTCTCAGTAACAATTAAATAAGCAAGTTGGCACTCCTTTCAAAGGGTTACTTACATATGAATTCAAACGTCATAAAATAATAAAATTTATATTGTAGCCCCAAGTACTAAATATCTATCAACATCGTGTGGTGCGCAGGTGTTGGCAGTGACTGTGAAGTTCATTCTGAAGGATTCAGAGGAGAAGAAAACACATCAACCCTAGCCATATTAGGTATTTATAAGATTGGCTTTTTTTTTTTTCAATGATCTTAGTACCCTTGATCCAGTCTTCGATGATGCAAACTTGCAGGTACTAGCATTTTTTTTACCTAACTTGTTAATGCTCTCTTCTCAGTTATGTTGCTAAGTTTTTTGAGCTCGTACAGGTTTTGACAGCTCTAGCCAGTTCATTTCATGCCTGCAGCCCTTGAAAAATCTGCAATAGTCATGTCCTGTAGACAACATTCTTTTTAATTAATTATCAATATCCTAACAGATGGCATCAAAGCAACTGTAATTGCATTTGAGTCGAATGACCATGTTAAAAAGTTAGAAAACCTGTTTTGACAAAATTTTCTAGTAGTCAGTTGAGCCTTTTGATGCACTGTGTGTATAATGTGGGCATATTGCTGTTTTCAGTTTTGTATGGCTTGAGCTAGTAATATCACAGAAGTTTCATGCCGAAACTGCTGAGTGGAAATGCTCAGAAGGGGTGGCCTTACTTTCAACGGTTGCTGGTAGACTTCTTCTAGTTTATGGAGCCTTTCTTGAGGAATGTTGAGCTCGGCGAGCCGGTTTGCATCTTTGACTTTTAATTTTATTAGCTTAGCAAGTGTCTAATTTTCTGCATCGTATCTGTTCATCCTTTTTGTACCATGATCGATTGTCTGTACAAAGGCACCCTGAGAGTGCTTTGGTGTTTGCTTCATGATTTTCCGAGTTCCTTTGTGAATTATCATTTCAGTTTTAATATGATCAGATCACTGGCTCTAATATAAATGACATAAATTATCATACATTTTGAGTAAAACGATTTAGGAGGTTATGTGTGCAATTAAATTGCACTTTAGAAGCAGACAAAATTGTCACGTCTAAGTAAATTTGATCGTTTGTGCTTGGTGAAAATTTTTTTAATACAAAAGTAATCTCTTTTCCTAGATAGATCTGCTAGCTGAGACAAATAATCCCCAAAAACCCCGCATCCTCTCAGAGGTCGATGCTGCATTGAAAGCTAAACAGATGAAAACTGACGTGGATGAGTATCTGAAGGTACACAATTTTGCCTCCTAACTGTAAACGTTTGTCTATTCTTGTATTAGTGCAAGTTGTAACTAAATTGTGATCATCTTTACAGACTCAGCCACAAGGGACATCATTTCTTTCTGGTTGCAAAAACAAAAGAGTTCCAAAACACGTGCTTCCAAGAAGACCTGAGCACGCTATCCACAAGAAACTCCACGTGCTAAACCACATGGTAGTCTCGATCTAGACTCTTTAACGCGATAATCAGAAGTTATAAAATGCACGAATTCCATCTGTGCTAAGATGCCACCTATGAGGCCAGCTAAAGTTAAGAAAAAATACCACCGAAATATCGTGCCCATCGTGTCCTTGTTCTTTGTACCTTTATCTAAAGATAAAAACACAGGAACTCCCGCTGCTTCCACCAGGTATAGTCACCATGGCAGCAAAAGCGAGAGAAACCAGTATAGAAACAACGGTGGTAAATGTTTGGCCAAAGCCCTGATAAAACTTTTTAGCCTCAACCCTCATATACTCATGTTCTTTTATGAAAATATCAAATGGCGTTAGGCCCTCCTCATTCTTGGCCTCCCAAGCGGCAATGGTTGTGCATCTTTTAACTCTCTGCAGCCATGTCAATTCCACGAGATACCGGTTCCACGGCCCTTGAATTTCCTTGAGAGCTTCTTCTGGTGGTGGTCTTCCAACGAGATAGCAAAGATTAAACTCTCCTTGTGAGTATTGGATTGTTGATAGGAATTTAGAGCTCACATTCTTCATAATAAACTCAAAAATATCGAGTCGCCTAAAAATCACAGCCCATTCCAGAAGATATCTTTCTTCATATTTCATATATATCGCCCCATCAAAATTACCCACAATAACAGTAAACATATCAAAGCTATCAGTCTTAGCATAAAAAGCCATCGTTGGAAGACCACCACCAGAAGAAGCTCTCAAGGAAATTCAAGGGCCGTGGAACCGGTATCTCGTGGAATTGACATGGCTGCAGAGAGTTAAAAGATGCACAACCATTGCCGCTTGGGAGGCCAAGAATGAGGAGGGCCTAAAGCCATTTGATATTTTCATAAAAGAACATGAGTATACGAGGGTTGAGGCTAAAAAGTTTTATCAGGGCTTTGGCCAAACATTTACCACCGTTGTTTCTATACTGGTTTCTCTCGCTTTTGCTGCCATGGTGACTATACGTGGTGGAAGCAGCGGGAGTTCCTGTGTTTTTATCTTTAGATAAAGGTACAAAGAACAAGGACACGATGGGCACGATATTTCGGTCGTATTTTTTCTTAAATTTAGCTGGCCTCATAGGTGGCATCTTAGCACAGATGGAATTTGTGCATTTTATAACTTCTGATTATCGCGTTAGAGTTTAGATCGAGACTACCATGTGGTTTAGCACGTGGAGTTTTCTTGTGGATAGCGTGCTCAGGTCTTCTTGGAAGCACGTGTTTTGGAACTCTTTTGTTTTTGCAACCAGATGGGCTCTCGGAGTTCAAGGTGATTTTTTTGGGTAGCATCCGTAGGAAAAGTATAATTTTGGGTACATCGTGTGTTTATCTATGGAGTATTCCGTTATGTCGTGAAACCATGCTTGAAGAATTTAAAGGCATGGATACATGGAAATTTTATTGCAGTTGTAAACAAGTTATGAGGGTATTTCGGCCTACACCTCAACTGGCCCTTCCCGTAACCGTAAGGAATGAAGTAAGTTTATCTACTCTTGACTTTAAATAAACCTTTGTTTACTCTACAAAAGAAACCTTTGTGAAAGCGATTATTCGATACAATACAATCAGTTTTAAAACACAATGACAAAGACCCCTAAATGCATCTTAAATAAGGTCTTTTTTATCCTGAGCACCTTTCTTTTCTTTTTTTAAAAGGATCCAGTTGAGCATCCAATAGACCTTCATATGATGTCTCAATTGCAAGGGGGAGACTTGCAGCCTGAATGAAATCTAAGTTTTTTGGTTTCAAATCCAAGAGTTTCTCCTCGACTGCAGTGTACTTGGCCAATGAACCTGACTGTTTAGGACCTTTTTCGCTTAAGACCTTTTACTTCATCTCCTACTTTAAGACCTTTTACTTGCTTTCCGACCTTAACTACCACACCAGCTCCTGGAACAGTCTGTCAACCATAACAAAAAACCATTCAGAAAGGATTTTTAGTTAAGGGGGTCTTTGGCATTATCGTTTTAGCAAGTGTTTAGCAGATTATGTAACATAGTATAATCGGAATCTGCTAAACTACCACAAAGTAAGAGATAGTGTTTGGACATGTTTGTGCTATTTGGGATTGCTTAGTTTATAAGGGTGGCGATTTGTACATTATTCTTTTAGCAGTAAAACTCATCATTTTGACCGTTTTACTTTTCACTAAGTAAATGGGACAAACTCAAATTAGTTTATTAGTTTGTGAATAAAAAATGTGGTCTACAAAATAAACCTTAGTATCTGTTCTAACCTGAACACTGTAACGGAAACTGATGTTTTTGGTTTTTTTTACAGAGAATTACAGCTCGATTCAGAATGCTTGGATGTTAGTTGCTGCTAAAGATTGAAGCTTTATAATCTTTTTGTTGAAATGGGGCAAAACCAATTAAAAATTGAGCAAATTTTGAGTGTTTGATTGGTTTTAAAGAGTCATGGAAGCTTATAAAAGATGGGTTAGGAGGAACAAGGAGTATGTTCATTCATTAGAGTGTCTTGCTAACGTAAATTCAGTCTTGTGAAGATTTTTAAGTAAGAGTTTTGTTGATTCTTAGTTGTGTCAAGTGGGGATTCGACTTCATTTTTGGTGCTTTGTGTGTAATTGCGTTGCACATGCTATATTTAAGTTTGCTTAATTTGACATGTTTGACTGCGAGAAGTGTAGATTCCATAGTTTTAGCCTTTTAGATTTCATTCAGGCTGCAAGTCTCCCCCTTGCAGTTGTTCTCTCTGATAGTTGTGTTAGTTGATATTATTGGTTGGAGGGAGTTATATTTTTTGCAATTCAAAACTTGTTGGTCAATTTCAAAGTTTTCTTATGAAGTTGTAAATATGATTTTGAGTAAAACAATGCAAATGTGCCTTTGACTTGTCATATAGTTTGATGAACCTAGGAATGAAAATATATCATATTAAGCCATAGTAAAAAGATGCTACATCTACTAAATTTGTTAATGCTTGATAGAAACTAGAAAGTGATTCATTTTTAATGCAATGATAGAAGTTTGATCACGAAGTTCAAAACTGAGACAAGAGTTTGTTAATGAAATGACTTTCCGAGTGTTATGGACTATAGATGAAATCTGAGTTCTGTCAGACAACAATAATACTTGCTCCAATTGATGTGGTAGAAAACTAGAAATGAAATGTTAGGCCCCCAAATTTCATATACTTGAATGATATGTAGCGGAAGTGAGCATAATGTTTGTTTACACATACTTTATGCGAAACAAAATTTGTAATGTTTCGAAAGTTTCCTACGACCCTTATCTAAGGGTGTCAATGTGACCGCCTACGAGACAGGGACGGAACTACATTGGTGCCGGATGTGACACATTTTCTCTTTATTATTATTGTTTTCTTAATTTTTCATGTTTTAGGCCCCACTTTTCATTTTCTTTTGTTCATACTACTAGTGGGTACAATTTTTTGCTTTTACCCATGCCCGTGGGTACCCGTTGCTCGCGGGTAAACCCATAGGTTAGTGAAATGCAAAATCACAAAATCATGATATGGATACACTAACTTTGAAACTCGGTTATACGACACCACATCAATTTTCTAAATATAAAGTTCACAAAAACTTAAAAACATGTCTGCAAATTAAACATATTTACTCAAATGTATCATGTATATTTTTTGAAAGTTTGATATTTCATATTCACCTCTTGATCTTGAAACATTATAAAGATTTATGTAGCTATTAAATACTTCATATAGCAACAAACTCATAAATATTTAAGTGGTATAATAAAATTTTAATTTAACAAAAATGTGTTTGCCGGGTACACCCGTGAGTATTTTAAATGGGTACACCCATGACGGGTATGGTTGTCACTCACCCGCCACTCATCGATGGTACAAATTTTCACCCGTAGACATAATAGTTCACAACCGCGACCCACCCTTTGGTTGAAATAATTTCGAAATGGGAGTGGGACCCGCAGGCCATTGAGGGCTTCACGGGCTTCGGCAACAATGTTGCGAGGCCGGTTCCAATGTTAGATAAATGTTATATAGTATAATTACTTAGGCTTTTATATATTATTATTTATTACTATCAGCAACATACCTATGGTTTTATTGTTAATTAAATTGTATATGTGCCGGACTAAACTCTATTTATTTTCTTCATAGATCTTTTCAAGACGATCTTTCTTTAAATATCATTAAAACATGTTTGTTTTTTCAAGATGGTTTTCGTTTTATATCATTAGAATTATATAACTACACATATGGTTATATTGCTGATTAAATTTCTACCTATATATGGGGCAAGGCATGAAATTTTTTATGATGACTAGACATGGTGACATGGCAACTTAATGATGACTCAAAGGGTAATATGGGAAAAAAATCTTATTTACATGGAATGGACAGTGAAAAAATAAGGGTATTAGGTCATTAATTTACTCTACCTTAAAGCACCCTGCGACAATTTCGACCTGACATATCATTCTTCAGTTACGATTTGAATCGGGGGGGGGGGGGGGGGGGGGGGGGGTGGGGGGGGTGGGGGGGGATAGCTCTGACTTTTCAAACAAAACATTCTTAAATTATCATCACAAAATCAACAAAAAACCAAGATCATCACACACAATAACGCTTCAAATCTGCCAATTTCCTCTCAATCAATAATATCAAATTAATCCATACCATCTTTATCAAATCATCACACACAATAATGCTCATCCAAAACCTTCACTGGCGCTTCTCCCAGATTAAAATCATCCAGAGCACCGAATTAACACAAACACATAAAGGTTTCTATAATTTTTCTTTTATATATCACATGTCTGTTTTACCGGCTAATGAATTGCAATTTTTTTTCTGTCATATGTATCTGGATTGAAAATTTTAATTTGATCTATCACAGGTGCGTGAATTGCAATTTTTCATTTAATAATTTTTGTATGTGTAGATTACTATAATCTTCTTCAAACGATTATCCAACCTTAATCCAACAAACAATTGTTCATTCGATCATGTTTTTGTTGTTGATCATGTATGAGGGATATTGACTAATTAATCAAGCTGAAGAACAATTATGATACACCAAAGGTACGATTTTAGAATATTAGTGTTATGTTGATTTAGTTTAAGATAGTTACTTTGTGTATTTATGGATTAAATGATACAAATTAATAATCTTTTTTATACAAAATAAGTGATTACATTATTACAGGTGGTTTGCAAAACGGTTTATGCAATTTCATTGTTGCTCGGTTAGTTAACTCTATTTTAATCAATATTCTTTATAGAAATATATCTCATTTTTTCCGACATACTTGCAAGTATGAGAGTAGCTATACTGATTCTACTATTATTAAGCTTTTTTATATATAAAAATATTCTCTTGCTTTTAAGTTTGTGATTATAATAACATGCATCAATTTCAAGTGCTTGACAGAGTGCCCTTATTTTTGCAGATGAAATATTTGAAGATAAGGTAATCATAGACGGGATGACTATTAGAGCAAGCAAATATGCCGATCTGTTGTGGTTCACAAGCTGCAGTTTCGATGATACCCAACTGATTATGCTTCACTCTGTCATTTGTTTAGATGTTGCTTTTTCATATGCATTACATTGGTGGATTCTTGACTTATAAATATACATTTTCGGGTATGATCAATTGGGATATTATGTTTTTATAAGCCACAAATCATAGATCTTGATCATGCTTATTTATATGCGGTAAAGAGGTTAAAAGAATAAGATAGTTGAATTAAAAGATTTGGTATGTAGGTTTGGTTTTTCTGATAAAAATGGGTTTTTTTGTAAATTGGTTAGCTGGTATTTCAAATTAGGTAATTTTGAATATGTTTCGGGCACTATTTTGACTAATTTGAGAGAGTTAGATGGTAAAGGTTTAAGCTTTAGTCAAAAAACTTGAGTCGAAATTGTGAAAGGGTATATTGACCATGGAAGCATTAAAGATTTATCTTTTTATTTATGTTAAATTAGATGTTGTTTGACTTCTGTTTGTTTGCGTAGATTTTGCTTGAATTTAGAAAACTAAGGATCCCTATGGCTTGCACTATGTTTGTATTCTGCACATTAGTGTTCTGTGTCTATCTGTTTCTCGGTTTACTTGTAGGTGTGGCAGTTTTGATCCATTTACATTCTAATGGGTTGGTTTGGGTAAAATATGATCAATGTTGTTGGGCATTCTCCATAATATTAGATTCTGTTCTGTGCAATGGCAACTTACACTTACATTTTTCTTGGAACATGCAGGACCCAAGTGTAAAGGAATTAGCTGAACAAATAGCTAAAGACCCATCATTTAACCAAATGGCGGAGCAACTTCAGAAGACCTTCCAAGGTGCTGAAAGTGCCCCTCCCCCCAGTTTGATTCACAACAATACTATCGACAATGCAGCAGGTTATGCAAAACTCTCAGTTCATGAGCATGGCTGAACGCCGCAAGTTTGATACTTGAGCTCATAAGTTAGAATTTAAAACTGTATTAGTTGAAAATTATGTTGATTATGGTATCGTAAATGCGTATGGAAATCTTGGGTTATTAGAAAAGGCACATGGCCTTTTAGTTTGAAGATGGTCTAAGAGCCTTAAATATAGATCCGACATCTTGGGTAAGTAAAGCTATACATGTATTATGGGTCAATTTCATTTTAGCTCAAATTATGTATAAAATCTAAAGTTTGAGTTTGTATTAGCTCTCAGGAAAGGCTACAAATATCGTAACAGGGTGATGATTACAACCAATGAAAAGGCAAAAGAATGTATCGCCACAAACTACTATTGTGTCAAGAACTTAACACACGCACTCCTTCCGCTCCTACAACGTTCCACTTCTGGTGCTAGAATCATAAATGTCTCTTCTATTCGAGGTGCTCTTAATACCTTAATCCATTCAGGTTGGTTGGTTACTTTACATTTCCCTATGAATAACTAATATGGAAAAATATGGTCATCATAAACTATTTATAACGAGAATGAGTTTCGTTGTTGAACAATGTGATTTAAGATGTTGTATTATTACATCCATAATTTATAGCCTTTCATTCTGGGTGAAACAAACCTATAAGCTTATGCTCAAAAAATGGAGCTTTGTACGAAAGCACAAGTTATCAAACTTAAACTTTCAGAAAAGCCTTTCAGATATCTATTTTTACAAAGCGGGATGAAAATGTTTTAATTTTTTCTTCTACCCTTTATAATCTGCAATATTTACAGCTTCACGATCTTTACAATTGAGCTCCTTGATATTGATAAATATGGCCTTCATCTCATGCGTGTAAGTTATAATTAGTTTTTATGGGAGATGAGATAGTAGTATTAAATGTTTGTAATTTGGCCTTCATCTTACGTGCTCCTTGATATTGATTTATCAATTGATTTTGAGTTACAAGGTCAATAAGAGAGTATTAAGTGTCTGGCCAAAGGGAGATGAGATTGTAGTATAAATTATAAATTATGGACTAAAGTAGGAGCAGGAGTGTGATTAATTATTGTTTCTGAAATTTCGTTATCTGTAGTATGTTTATATGCATTTTTTGGTTATTACTGATTTCTTGATTCTTAATGATGGTCTTGATGAACAACATGGCTTAGTATTAATTTGAAATTTAACATAAATTGAGCCGGATTGTGATTTATTAAGTATTAAACTATTGTTAAGCATTTGTTTATTTGATGGACTAAAAAGTGGCACTTTTCGACCCATTTACATATAAATGGGTTGATTATCCCTTTTTTAATTTGTAAGAGGCGCAACTGTGATTGTTTGTTCAATTTGAAGTATATTTAACTTCAGACTATTAATATTTAGATTACAAGAGGTGTCTATGCTTAATAAATGGGTCAAACGTGTCAAGAAGGTGTACAATGCATGCAATTTCTTCCCTTTTTATTTGTTAATTAACGGGTGAAATGTGTTAAAAGTTCATAAAATGAAACATGTCAAACAAGGTTGGAAGTGGTTATAATTTCCTTAATTATATCAGCTGTTTATGGTGTTTATGGGCAGGCTCAAATATGATTAAATGCCTAGATGCATATGCGTATCCGATCGAGCTGCAAATGGATTGAATGTCTTATATGTGCATCTGCATTTAAAACTCCCCATAACTTCTAGCGTGCATTTGTAAATTTATATGTTCACAAAATGTATCACTAGACCAGTAATCATAATTACTTTGATAAACATATTGCAATTGTCAGGCTAAGGAACGAGTGTTTCGTCCTATTTGAGTTTAACATTTCTCTAAGCGTTTTACTTCAAAGAGATGCATAAAAAGCACTTGTGTGGTTAGTATAATGAGATGATAATGTGATTGTTCTGTGAGAACTTACCACAATTGGTACTTGAAATGTATATGTATATTATATATATTTTAAAATCAATAATTACATTGATTTTCATCTTTACCCTTTGACATTTGTTTCAGACTGAAATCGGGATGATCTTGGAAGATAGAAGAAACTGGCATCTTATGTGCATACAAATTGGTGGGACTCAGGTTGAGTTGTTGTGGCATTTCACACATACAAATTGACGCATTCAACTATATGCAACTTTTTTACATGTGATAAACATCATGAATTTACTGTTTTTGTTTTATTTTTGAACAATATGCATCAAGTTTTTTTTCATTTTCTATTATCTTAAACGAATTTTTGGAGCTAGCCCGCCCATCCGGGCGGGCTATGAAACTAGTATATATATATAGAGGAAGGTTAAAATAAAAAGACAAATATCCGTGAGAAGGATAAAAAGAAAACTTTTTTTTAAAAAGTTCTTAAAAAATTTCAAAAAAATTCCACAAAATCAGGTATGTTGGTGCATAAAACTTTTGTAAAAGAAGTTTTTCTAATTTTGAGTTTTCATACGTTTTTTTAATGCACAAAAAAATAAAATTTGATGCACAAAA
>BQNB010164854.1:0-10277 GCA_026074375.1 Tanacetum coccineum | reverse complement strand
CGTATGGGAAGTAGGCAAGATAAATGCTGAGTGCTATCGCGGTCGCCATCGCCAAGAGCGTGATGATGTGCAACATTTTTGATGATTGGATAAGAGAAAATGTAAGTGAAAAATTAAGTGTTGTATGGAGAAATGGAGGATAAAATTTTGGTATTTAAAGAGAGGAAGTAGCCGTTAGGGCTATTGTTCATAGCCGTTCGAGCTACTGTTCATATAATTTTTTTATTTTTTTTACCCACACCTCTTCACAAAGACCGCACCATCAACAAGTGCCGCGTCTTAAGCCTTGAGGACAAGGCTCATTTAACGGGGGGGAGTCTATAACACCTTGTGTTTTAGGGTCATTTACGTCATCAATAAATTCACTATTTATTTTTGGTGTTGTACGCGTTCGCTTTTATTTCGCGTCATTGAGTTAAATCGCGTAAGCTAAAAAAATGATCATTCAATGTAAACGGGCATCAAACAATTAAATGTTTACATCAAGAAAGTGTTAAGTAATTATTTTGAGGATAATTATTAACTTTGTTGATTTTATTTTTATTGGTTGCGTAAAGTGTTTACATTTCGCGATAAAGTACGTTTAGGCATACCCGGAACCACATTAATTAATCTACGCTTCAACAAATGCTTATTTTTATTTTTAATGATCAAAGTTTATAAAACTTTTACCCCACTTATCATATGGGACGCCTCATATATACAAGAAATAAGCAAGACTTATTCAACTTGCAAGTATTATACATTACATTTACTTACTTACAACTTATTAATAACAAGTATACTTGCATTTCTTTCATTATATTGCAAGAACTAGCTAGTAAACACATTCCACATTCCATGGGGATGATCTCTACTTTTAGGAACATAGAAACATCTCCATTTAAGACCTAGTACATGTACATACACTAGTTAGTAAGACTTATGTCATGTATAGTAAATTTGACCCATAAAACCCTCCTTTGGTTCCCATTTGAGCCCCCCCCCCCCTTGATATTTCCTTGATATTTTGGTCTTTGTACTTTTCATTTGACTAGCTCTATACTTATAATTCATTCAACACTTAAGATAAAAACACACATCACAACTCACTTGATAAAAAATCAAAAACCATCTCCCTTTCTCCCTCTTTTTGGCCACAGCAAAACAACACCATCCGTACAACACCATAACAAAATTTATATACCCATATACACTCCATCAATCCATCATATCTAAGATACCTCTAAGTGTTCTAAAGGTTTGATTAAACCTTTAAAAGGATTGAAGCAAGAAAGGAAGCTAGGGTTTTCTCTTGCAAAACTAGGTTTCAAAGTTGTGTAAGCTTGTGTTTGTAATCTAAACAAGGGTTTAGATTATTTTTCCATCATCATCCATCATTATAAGGTTATCTAAAACCCTTTATGGATTTACATTTATGATTTTGTGAGTATATATGATCTATGTAGCAAGAATCACCATTTAGGACTTTTAAAAATGTAAAAAGAGTTTTTTACGTTGTGATTATCATTTTGTACACTTTTACATATGTTATGATGTTGTTAGTATTATGATATAATGTAAGTATAAGTGATGTATCATGTTGGTTAAGTATAAAAATGTATATGTACAAATTAGGTTTTTTTAAAGTACTTAAGGAAAGTTATGTTTTCATGTGATGTTAATAACTTGTA
Source organism: Tanacetum coccineum (assembly GCA_026074375.1). Taxonomy (NCBI): domain Eukaryota; kingdom Viridiplantae; phylum Streptophyta; class Magnoliopsida; order Asterales; family Asteraceae; genus Tanacetum; species Tanacetum coccineum. The sequence continues at coordinate 8,604 of BQNB010164854.1, read as the reverse complement.
AATCTTGTTATCATGGACATATGGACAAAGGGTGGACTAAGGACATTATTATATGTATGCCATATTATATAAAAAGTATTGGAAGACTTGTGATAAATTACTAAATAGGAAAGTACAAAAATCAAGTTTACAACATGTTTTTATGAAAAACCTCCAAACTTTCTGTTTGGATTCGACACATAACCTAGTCATATTATGTTTTTATAAGATAATACGTCTCATGACGATTCCAAAAAGCTAAGAAACTCGAAAAACGGACTAATAACAAAAAAGATACGCTACATTAATTAAACGAGTTTATAAAATAACTTTTATAAAAACAAGTTATAAAACTTCTACAAATAGAAGGTTTGATATTTTTATTAGATCACACATAATTTTAGGATTTCAAAATGATAAGAATCAAAAATTTAATCTATAACGAAGGAGTTATGAAATACGCGAGTTTACAACAATAAATATTTTTTTTAAATTATTTTTATAAAAGTTACTATTCATGACAGAAACTTCTATTTTGTAAACCTCATAAATAAGTATAACTTTCAATTACGAGAACGTGCTCGAAAGAATCGCTAAAAATGAAGCTATAACGAATAAAATACGCCATTTACGGGTTTTACGATAACTAAAACTATAAAAATAATTGTATAACTGGCGTGAACAGTAAAATCACTGTTCATCCGAGGACATGAAATACAAAAATGTCATATTTTGATACGATATCTTAATACGAAAGCGTGGGCATAAGAAACGCAAGAAACGGACTTGAAACGTGAAAGTTATGTCATTTTTACCCAAGGTATATTTATAAATGTATTAACTTTATAAAGATGATTTTACTAAAGCGCTTAGATGGTGATTAGCTATATAGAATGATATATGATAGTAGTTACCCAATGTGATTAGTACTTATACGACCTATAATTGTTTAGGTTGCATTTAGGCGTTTTAGTGACGCATTTTCACTTGTGAAGTATATTATTGATTAACTCACTCGAGGTGAGTTCATAGCCCCATGTTTTACTGGTTTTAAATATATTTTTGGGGTGAAAACATGCTTTGTTTTACAAATGGGACGCAAGTAACTTTGAAATACTTCTTGTTTTGGATATTGCATACCATGCAATACTTACTGTTTTGGATATTGTATACCATGCAATACTTACTGTTTTGAATATTGTATACCATGCAATACTTACTGTTTTAGATATTGTATTCCATGCAATACTTACTGTTTTGAATATTGTATACCATGCAATACTTACTGTTTTAGATATTGTAATATGGGGTGGGATTGGGTGCCATCATACACACTCTAAACAATTGCGGTCCAACACTCTGGACATTTTTACAAACCTATAATAATTCCACCAACATTATTGTTAACGTTTTAAAGCATGTTTTTCAGGAGGTCAATAAGGCACGAGGTGCAAGGGATACATTGGTGATCGATATTTTGGAAGTCAATAGCATTAAAGATATGGTTGCATTACATATTTGGGGAAAACGTTTGTTTTCAAACTAGAATCTTTGTATAATTTAACAATGAACAAGTATAGCTTCGGACTTTTGTAACAAACGACTTTTGGCTAAATCCAATGTATCAGTTTTAAACGACACTTTTAAAGGTCGTTCTCATATCTTGTGTAATGATATTATGAAGTAATGCTCCCAAACCCATATTCTGCTGCGACCTATTTTAGGGGTGTTACACCATCATTCCTACCAACTGATGATCCAATAGCTAGTCTTAACAAAGCTTTGCTTTTTCTCAGTACTGATATGAACTCAAAATTTCCTCCTACCAATAACCAACTCAGAACCTCATCGAATCCAAGAACTCAAGCTAATATTCAAGATGGCCGGGTCACTGTTCAAAACATTCAAATACGTCAGTCTCAATGTTATAGGGTTAATACAGGAAATAGTCAAGCTATTACAGGAATGAGGGGTACGAACACGGTTAGTGATGTGAATGGAAATCAATCAAGAGTAATCAGGTGTTATAACTACAAGGGTGGGGGCCATATGGCAAAGCAATGCACTGCAAAGAAAAGGGAGAAATATTCTGAATGGTTCAAAGAGAAGATGCTACTCGCTCAGGCACAAGAAGTCGGTTTTATTCTTCAGGAAGATCAACATGACTTTTTGGCTGATAGGTTGGAATATATGGATGACTGTGATAATCTTCAGCTGCACACTAACTTAAACTTCAAAGAAGATCATGTTGATGCTTACGACTTGGATTGTGATGATGAAGCAACTGCTTGTGCAATCTTCATGGCAAATCTTTCTCCAGCAGGATCAATCAATAGAGACACAGCTGGTCCATCCTATGATTTAGAACTACTTTCAGAGGTACCACATTAAGTCACTTATCATGAGGATGTTATACTTGATGATTATGTTCAAGAGACAAAATATAATGATCACGTTGTTTTTAATAATAATTCCATGGATAACTTACTTGTAATAGTAACATTATCTCGTATGCTGATTATATGGTTACTATTGAAAATGATGTTGCTCAATATGTCCCTCCTCCTGAACAAGATAAAAATGCTAAGATTTTGTCAGTAATTGAACACATGAAAGGCCAAGTAGAACAACGTAACATGGTAAATCAAAAGGCCAAATGTGTGAATGAATCATTGTCCAGTGAGCTTGAACAATATAAAAAGGAAGTAAAATTTTGGAAGAAAAACAAACTTCTAAAGAATTTTTAACACAAAGAGAAGAGCATTTAGACTCTCAAATGAGAGGAATAATTATTGATCATAATCAAAAAGTTAAAGCTTATGAAAAATAAGTAATTGTTCAGAGACATCAAATTGATGTTTTATCAAACATGCATTCATCTTTGAAAAACGATTTTGAAATAGTCAAAAAGGAATCATCTGCTAAGCAAGATAAGTATATCGAAGAACTTGTGGATTTAGAAAAGGCTAAGAAAGAGCTTGAAAACATTGTTTACAAAGTAGGTCAAACTACTCAAACAATGCATACGTTGATCAAACCTCAAAAGTTATACGATAATACTCAAAAAACTGCTTTAGGGTATCAAAATCCTTTGTATCTTACTCAATCTCAACGGAAACAACCAGTGTTATATAATGCTAAAGCCTTAACTAAGAAACATAATCCAATCTCTATGTATGATTCTGAAGACACGTTGATAACTGCTGAAGAGAGTCAGTTAAAAATGAAAGAAAACAAGATGCTAGTAACGATAAACCAATTAATTATTCAAAACTAAATAAACTCTATGAGTATTTTATACCACAAAAATAGTTGTCTGCAGAACAAGTCTATTGGGCACTAGTTTTAAAACCTCTTCCATCTTTGTTTGTTGATACAACAACACAAACAAAAGTTTTTCGTAAAAAACTTCCAACAACCAGTATGGTAAAAGATAATCTTCAAAAGGCTAAAGATCAACTTGATCAATTTGATGCTTGCATCATAAAAATAATTGTCCCTTCTCTGGTTCTAGTGGGAAATTGGGGTGTAATGCATGTCAAAGGGGCTTTCAAAGAAGATGTCATACCATTTTTCAAAAACCTTAGAGAAACCTTCAAATCCTTTGAAATAGGTCTTTACAAAGAGGTTAATGAAATGAAATCAATTTTCAAACAAATGGAAGACGAAGTCACCCAATGTTCTGTAGAAAAGAAATATTTTAAGATCTAAAAGAAACAACTTTTAATCAATAATGATCGACTCTTGGAAAAAATATCTTGTGTGATATTATATGTGCTTATTTTTGTTCTTTACATCGATTTGATAATTGTAAAAGTTTGTCTCGTCTTAAGATTGAGCTTTTGAATAAAAAGGAATCAAACAATCCATTTAATGAGCTTTCAAAAAGCTTTGCAAAACTTGAGAAACAGTGCATATCTCTTAAACTTTCTTTGCAAAATACTAAAGAAGAAATGATTTGTAATGAACCTTGGAAAGTAAATGAGGCGTCTTTGATTACTAAAATCAATAACAAATCTTTTGAGATAACTGATCTAAAATCTCAATTGCAAGAGAAATCAATTGTTGTTAATGAGTTGAAACAACTGTTAGCAACATTGAAAGAGAAAAGTCAAATGACTTTGTGTGAACCATTAGATGCTGATTTTAGGTTTTAGAAAATTAAGGATGAAAACGTATCACTAGCTTTTTAGGTTTCTTCCTTAGTTAAGGAAAGAGAACACATTAAGTTAGAATACAAAAAGCTTTATGATTCAATTAAGAAGACACGGGCTCAGAATAAACTTACAACCGACTCTTTGCAATAAAAACTTAATGATTAGATTTTTGAAAATGTTAAGTTAAGATCACAGTTTCAAGTAAACTTTTCTGAACCACAACTGAATCAGAATGGTACAAGTGTAAATACTAAGTTTGCAAAACCTTCAACCTTAGGAAATAAACTTTATTCTGTGACTCCGTTTCCAAAACCATAATTTATTCCTAAAGTTTTTAAGAAAAATAATTTCTCAAAAATAGTTAATTCACATTTGCATACCAACAAGGTAATTGAGAAATGCATAAAAGTTCTTACCCCAGGTCTGCTTAAGATTAAGTCTGAACCAATCAATGCTTAGTCTAAGAACAATAGGGATGTGCATCAAGATTACTTGAAAGTCACTAAAGAGCATGTAAAAACACTGCAAGAATTATTAGAAGAAGCTAGAGTACTAAAACCTTTAGATGAACATATAGGTAATGCTTCTAAGTTTGCTGAGCAAATTCAAGAATTGCTAGTGTATGTTAGTGCATCATTCCCTTTCACTGAAAGCGAGAATGAAAAATGGGCTCCCGCTACATGTCATAGAAGGAACAATAATCCTTACGCTAACCACACAACTGTATTAGTAAAAAGAGCCGCGAGTGTTCAAAAGATTAATAACATTGTGTTTCCTTCTACAAGAAGAGCAAGCTATACTAATGTTAGTGGATCACAGCCTAAGAGCAATACAAGGAATGATAGGATTCAGCGACCATCAAGTAGGAGCGAGAAGAATAAAGTAGAAGCCAAACATAGGAAGTTTAAGTCTAGTTCTAATAAAAACAATCATGTTTCAGATTGTAATGCGAATGTTAAGAATGTTGATTTGTCATCAAATTCTGCAAATGTTTGCTTATCTTGTAATGAATGTTTATTTTCTGAAAATCATGATGTTTGTGTTGTTATATATCTTAAAGATGTGAATAAGAGTAAAAAGGTCAAATCTGTGAAACAAAAAGAAAATATTCAATGGAAACCAACTAAAAAAGTCTTTACTACTATAGGACATAGATGGATACCAACAAGAAGAATGTTTAGTGTGAAAGAAAACACTTGCTTTATTCCTAAAAACACTCATGCCACTATAGTACCTCTAGTAGATAGACTCCAAACGATAAGTGTTCTAGCTGTAGCTACTAACACTGAAACAAGAATGCGATATTCCATAAAAAAGAACTCTTTAATGGAAGCTTACAATAATTGTTATGCTCATCCATTCATTAAGCCAAGTGATAACATCAAATAATTAATACTTTTATAGATCAAATTCCCAAGTTTATTGCCTTGCTTTATATCATTTTTAGATGTATTCGATACTTAATTCTTTTATATTTCAAATTCACGTATTAAAAGCATGGGATCGAAAAAGATGCGAAAAAACAGCAAAATAAAGAAAATATGACAAAAACCGCATTATGGAATAAATTAGGACGTAATTGACACAATAGATTACGCCGTAATTAATTATTATTACAAGAAGAAATATGCTGACGAAGAGTTACGGCGTAATTATCCCATAAGGGTTACACCGTAACTAAATTATTGAAGAAGATATTTATGCTGACTAAGGGTTACGGCTTAACCGTCCCGCAGGAATTACCCTGTAACCAATTTTTATACCGAAAGATGGAATGCTACGTCAGATGTATTATGGCGTAACTTTGTTGATATGGTTACGCCGTAACGGTGACTCGTCACAAGGACGAAAGCGATGCAAAAGTTGTGAAGTTTCATATATTAAACTTGTAGATCCCGTTCAATATAGATCTTCCTACCCTGTTAAGAGTTATAGCCAATATGGATAGATCCATACAAACTACAGTAGAAACAATGACTATGAACACTTATAAGTTATGCGGAAACTAACTTATAATGTTAATAAAACAAAAATATTAATAACTAAACTTTTTTTAATCTGCTAAAAGATTACAGATTAACTAAACTTTGAGAACGTCATTGGTGGTCAGATATTATTCATATGGGATAACATTACTATTACCCATATCAGCATTATTTGAGTCAATAACAGTTGATTGTTATACTTCGCTATGAATCTCATGCTCGACCTGATCATTATTACTAGCCATGATTGATTGTTTGTGTTATGATAAACTTTGGATCGGTACAATGATTAGTGATTGTATGTTAAAAGTGATGATTGTTTGTTGATAAAGGTGATATGTTGTTTGTTTGTGATTTGGTTTGGTTTAATTAAGTTTGCGAAATGCAATACACAAGTCTCAGTCAGGAAATGTAGACAAGTCTCAGTTAAGAATTTCAGACAAATCTCAATGTTGAGGATTAGACAAAACTCAGTGAGGTGTCCTAGACAAAACGTAGTCAAGAAGTCTTAGACAAAACGCAATGAAGAAAATTATTTTGCCATAAATTCTTTCCACCAAAACGCAATAATGGTCTTTAACTTGGGACAAAACGCAGGGTACAAAACGCAGTGAGTAGGAGACAAAACGCAGTGAAATGTCTTAGGCAAAATGCAATCAACCCTTAAGACAAAACGCAATCAAGGTTATAATTGGGCAGAGTTTCTCTTAGTCAAAACGCAATAAGGGTCTTCAACTTGAGACAAAACGCAATACACAAAACGCAACCTGCAATGTTAACCAAAACGCAATACACAAAATGCAACAGACAAAACGCAACTATTGTACTACACTAGAAGACAAACCACAGTGTACTATTCTCTGAGAAAACGCAAAGACAAAACGCAACTAAGCAATACTGTTGAGCGGCTTGTGCTTCCAGAGATGCGAAAACACTATCAGAAACTAGTTTCTTAATGGCAGCCTGAGTCATGGCTGGTGCTTCAGATGTTGACGTCCTTTTGGGAGGCATTCTATCAACATAAGATAACACGTAATAAGAATGATATCACAAGTCTTAAAATGCTTAAAGTTCAAAAATAAACATTGTCACAATTGTGATATCGAAATCATAGACACTTACTTAATATGAATTTTAACAAGCATCTGATTTATTAGTTCATTTTCTAAAAGTCACGGTGTGATTCATAATGATGAAGACGGAGATAACAATATATGAGAATTTATAGGATGAATAAATCGGTATTATGAAACAACAAGGTATAACGGCATCACCATTGTATTATATCATGAACAACTTGCCTTTGTACTGTACATAGTCAAAATTTGACAAGTGTTGTTATTTATACCACACATTGTACTATATTGGATATCATAACACAAGGTATGGATTAAAGGTTGGCCGAATTTCTAGAGAGAGAAAATAGGAGTTCTAGTGAGAGAAAGTCACTTAGTGTATGCTTGCTATAAAATGAACATCCAACCCCTTCCCATGGCTGGAAAGGGGTATTTATACAAGTGTTTTGGTGCCCCTAAGTGGGCCATGGAGTGGGCTAACAAGTGGGTAAAGACCCGGCCCAACACCATAAGTCGTACGGTAACTAAACGATTAAAACTAAGACTACGAGCTAACCTATGCTAGATATAACACGGGGTGACCGAGTCTTTTACATGGATTTTCATAATCCTAACAATCTCCCCCTAAGGGAGGTCACCCCAGAAAATACAAATTGAATCCTAGCATTATATTTGAATTAATCTTTGATTCTGGCTTGTAGTCTTTTGATTCTTCAACATTTGTCTTTGTACATCAAGTAGTGATCTTTGAGCTTTGTTCCTTGGACTTGAGTGATCTTTGAGCTTTCTTTGAGATCACCATCCACTTTAAATCTCTTAATCATCCTTGTTGTGAAATATTGCCTTCATGTGATGTTGTGACTTTCGAACCCGCATACTCACACTCTTCTGGATCATGATAGTACTTATCAGAGTTGCGGAAGCTGTGTTGTAGGTCTTTCAGTTGTCATGATGTCTTTGATTAGAAACATTAAGTGTGAGCATGGGGTTGGGAATTGACTTTACTAGAACAAGGCATCTGCATCTCCATCTTTATGTAATCCTGAAATACAACAGTTAACAATAAAGCTTGGTGACGAACATGGCTTTGTCATTCATCAAAGTTCGGTTGCATTAACCTTCGGTTTCGTGAGGACCGTTTTACAGTATAAATACTGTACCTGTGATCAGGTAGATTCATTATAAGAACTTCCTTGACAGGGTTTCCAGCACAAAGTGTTAGATCATCTAACGCAGATGCATTAGATTCACTGTACTTGCTAGTATCTCTTTACAGGACACCTCAAAGCAGGCTACCTCACTAATAGTATTGCTACTAATAGAATGGTAAGCTTTTATCAAAATTCATCCTCCGTCAATTCATAATCTGGACCGAATCGATGCCCAGTGTCACAAGTTTGATCCATT
>BQNB010164852.1:0-14290 GCA_026074375.1 Tanacetum coccineum | reverse complement strand
AATTGAACAACTTATAGAAAAAACCATAAAACTCACATTTAAACCTTAAAACTTTTTAAAAACTGATTAACACAACTAAAAAGGGTTTTTTTAAGTTGGATTAATGACCCAAATAGTTTTTAAACCATTTTTGACCCATTTTGCTTCTTAAACCAAACACCCCTTTAAGTTTTGATAAACCATTTTTAAACTGAATTTTAAAGATTTAAGCAAAGACTTTTGAAAACAGATAACAAACAATAGATATTAGCCAATAATAAGCAAATGGAACTAAAAAATAAGCACTTAAAATAAGTAAACAAAGATAAGCAGTATTAAGTTCTAAACTAGCAGTATTAACTCAAAACATGAACAAATAAGATTTAAACTTCAAGAAAGCATAACTAAGCATTTAACAACAATAATAAGCATAAATAAGTAGTAATAAGCAATAAGAAAGTAGTAAATAGCAATAAGAAAGTAGTAAATAAGAAATAAGCACTTTTAAGCTAAAAATGAGGAAAGTAAAGACTTACAAAGCCCTTTGCTCTAAACAAGGGAAAATAAGCTCTTAAGAGCTTTGTCTACAAGCTCTAGCTTGTTCAAGAACAAGCTAGTGACAGCAATAAGCCCATCCCAATTTGGCTTATCATCCAATATAGCTTTTTTGAGTGATTTTAAGTGAAAAGGGACTTGAGACACTATAAGCTATGGACAAGCTTATAATGTTTAAGTAAACAGCTTAAATGAAATATAAAAGAGCTTCTTTTGGACTTTATGAAAATGTTTTTAAGGACATAAACGTGCATTAATCATAAAAATAAGATTTTACATAAAAACTAATTGTCATTAACTTAATAAAACAGTACCAAGCTTAAAAAACAGTACATAAGTTTAAAAAGGACTTAAATATAAGCTGAAAAGAAAATAGATGCCTAAGGGTTTACAAAAAGTACCCTTTTATAGAAGAAAATACAAAGTCTTGGGTCTTCAATGTGTTTCGTGTTTCTTCAGTAAGAGGGATTATGGAGTGTGTTTTCTTATGTGAGAGAGCTCGATATCAATCTAAGCCATCCATTTTGTTGTTCACCAAGTTGTATCATTTCATGCCCTCTGACTTGGTCTTCAATCCTTAAACGAATGAGATGAATGGAGGACTGCAGCGTGTTAATTGGCAGCTTCTGGGTGTGGGTTGTTGAGAGTGTTGGGTTTGTTAAAGCGGTACAGCGGGACGAGGTGAAAGGATGGTGAATAGTGTTATTGGGTAATGGCGGAAAAGGGTAAGTTTGTTTTTGGTTTAATGAGCAGTCTGGTCCTTGTTTTTGTTATCATTTACATCGTTATTCATTTGGACGTAACATTGTTAGTCCTTGAGGTTTAAACGGTGTAAGGGTGAAAGGGTGTATGGTTGTTAACTGTTGTTGGGCTATGGTTTGGGTCGGGTATAAGTGTTGGGCCCTAAGCTTATATTTAGCTTAGTTTTGGTCTTCTTAATACATTAATGGGCTGACCCGGCCCATTAGATGGGTGCGGGTTGGCCCATTAAGTATTTCTTTGGTTTTGGCTTCGGCTTTGACTTGGTTGACTTTTTGGTTGATTTTGACTTTTTGGATTTTCACGCTCTTTCAAATCCCGTGCTTGGTTTTGTCCATTTTGACTTGATTTTTGTCCTTTTTGTTGATATATGTTACCTGCACAATACAAATGTAAAACACACATAAAGACAATGTATTTTTTGGTATGTTTTAGTCTTTTAAGCACGTTTTATTAGGTCAAAAGTATCTGTGTATTTTAAGAACATACCACCGATTCACCAGTGATCAATTTGCTACTTAGGAGGTAGGACACAAACATCCACAAAAGGCCATAGTCTCCTCTTACTTTACGACAGTTGACATATTAACTCAGCAAATCTCAAATTCTCCCTAAAGCGAGAACTTGATGAGGTATTCAGAATGGGCAATTACTAAAGACCTGAATTACTGATGACATTCATTAATATCAGAAGTACTACGAGAAATTTTTTACTTGGATATGGCTGCCCGTAAACCTCGTCAAGCGACTACTGCGGCAGATGAAGAGGGTGGGAAGAAGAAGAAAGCTCCTCCAGCTCGTAAGTCTAAAAAACCTGCACCTGCCAAACAGCCTGCTCTTGCCAAACAGACTAAGCCTGTGAAACAAAAGACCTCCAAGCCTTCTCCCTTAAAGAAAATCCACAAGGGTAAAGTAATGAAAGTTCATAAGGGAAAGAGGTCTGACCATCTTGTTGACGAAGAAGATGAAGAACCTCAACTGGCTTCTAAACCTCAAGTGGAAGATGATGAGTACAATCTACAAAGAGGTATTCAGATGAGCTTAGAATCTTTTCAAGCACAGGTCGGCGTAGTGGCACCGGTCGGCGTAGTGGCCATTTGTGAACCTGTCTCAGGGATCACCCGACAACTTCTAGTTGTTGAAGGCAAGGGGAAAGGCATTGCAACTGACGAGGAAGAGGCACAATCACTTCTAGATCTGCAAAAGCCGAAGAAGCAAAGTACCACAGATGAATACATATTTTAGAGGCGGACTCCAGTAACTTAAGATGCATCTACTGGACCCTCTGCACAACCTCAGGATGATACATCCATGAATGTGGTCCGGGATACTCCATTTCCTGCAGATGCTGAAACTGGTGCTGATACGGAAAAATCTAACAGTGAGTGTGATACTGAAATACTGAATGTTGCTGAAGAACAAGTTGAGGATGTTTCTAACATGGTAGCTTTAGAGGAAAGAATTGTTGAACTTGATGAAGGCCAGGCTAGATCAAACCCTGGTAAAACACCTGAGTCTCGACCTCTACCAGAACGTGTACTCATGGAAGAAGACCAGACTGGATCAAACCCTGGACAAAGTCATGTGGTTCAGGCTAGACCAAACCCTGAACCCATGCATAAAGACTTTGTTGCTACAGTTTACCCTCAAGTACATGAAAGCTTAAAGCTTACAACTGAGGAGCACGTCCACTTAGAGAATCCACCAAGCTCATCCGGGACTCTTTCATCTATGAAGAATCTTGATGATGCATTTACCTTTGGTGAGATTAAAAAATAAATAAGAAGAAAAAAGTAAAGAAAAAAAGAAGGTTTAACATAGTGGTTAAGGTAATATTTGTTTGAGTTTTTTTTGGGTTAATTTAGTTGATAGCAGAAGTAAAATAAAAGAAAGAAACGCAAAAGGAAGAAAAAAGAGTTTTTTGATTGAGGGCGCTGCTTTTGAAGGGAGGAGGGAAAGGTTAAAAATAAAAAGGTGAAGTAAGATAAGGAAATTAAAGAAAAAAGAGTATTAAAGCAAATCAATAGGGAAAGTCAAGCTACAAAAAAGAGGGGAGAGTATTTGGCTAACAGATAAGCCCATAAATGGTCATAGAGACACCACCAGCAAGTGCATAAAGAGATAGAAGGAGGAGGTTATTCATCAATAATTAGGGTTTATTAAAAATGGATGTGGGAAATGGTGTATGTTAAAGGCATTCTCTGCAAAATTGTGAAACAGAGAACGTTGGGGAAAAGATTATTGGGCACAGGGAAGGGTTATTTAGCATAGGGTCTTTTTTTCTAGATCTGCATTTAAAAGCATTCCAGAAAAGGGAACGAAGATAGAAAGAAGAAAGAGAGAATTTTAGAAGAAAGGAGAAAAAGTACAATAGATAGGTAAGAGGAAATAAAGACAAAAGAGAAAATAAAAAAGAAGGAAAGAAGAAGAGAGATGAAAGCAAGAAAGAGTAGCCCCACAGAGTTTTTTGAGAATAAACATATTTTAGAAGGGGCCGGACATCCAATAGTAAGTGGATGTAAAGAAGGTGATCGAATACTTACTGGAAGTCCCTCAGGCCACAGAGCTTTGTGTCAGGAATGATCATCCGGATGAATGAAAGGTGGAATGGTTCCGAGGAGGGGGGAAAGGGAGAGTCCAGGATAAAAGGGTAACTCCATTTCATATGGCAGAGTCTAGGGCATTGAAGATAAGAAAAGGTGTAGGTTTTTTAGATTGCTGGGTGGATACAGAGGGAAAAAAATATTTGAAACAGTGATTGGGATGAGGATTGGAAGGTTGTAGGGGATATGAAAAGGGAAAAATGAGCAGATTTTTTGCTGAGTAAGAACAAGTTGTTTATTGGTGAGGATGTTATAAGCTAAGCATCCGGGTGGGTAATGAAGTACTTAGCTTAGTTATGTTTTAGAGGGGAAAAAGAATTGTTATGGATGAACCTTCGATGGAAGGCCGTTGGTGTCCACCCTGGGACGGTAAAAACCACTGGGAGTCTCGACCATCTACCAGAAAAGGTTGTATCGTAGAGGGATAGAAGGAGAGTTATCTATTTCTCTCAGAAGCGGGGAGTCAAAGAGCTCAGGACCAAGTCATGGGTTTCAGGACTAGACTCAAACCCTGAGACCGGCGAATGCATATAGAGGGACATTTGTTGCTAACGAGGGTGTACATACCCTAAGAGCGAGTTTGAGAGGCTTGTAGTGAGAATTCATTACAGCAAGTCTTGTAGGAAGCATCTGTCATGTCCACGGTAGAAGAATTCCACTCACTTTTTGTAGCTTCGCTTAAATTACTTGGTGATTTCTATTTCTTTGTTTTGTGTATATACTTTAATTGATGAAGTGTATAAGCTTGGTGATTGATTTGTAAATTTACCGTTACTTGGGTGTTGTACCTAGTGACACTTGGTAATGAATAGACGCAACACTTGTCCTGATTCATAGAAGAAGACATACTGCATACGTCGAGGCTTTAAAGCGTGAATCGTTATATGTGGTTACTGGAAAATAATTAAGTTATTGTGAGCTATGCCCATTATATATTTATCATCTATAGTGTTCACTATTTAGTATTCTACCTCATTATTCATGTGTGCATAGACTTCAAGTCTTGTTTGGCATGCAGTTCCTGCGCGCATTGTCTACTTTCCAATCATGCGAATGCTGTGCGACGGACGCTCCCAAACATGTGTCACCTCCTGCTCAAGAGCACCATATTTGTGCAAACAACAAGAGGGCAGCAAACAACAAGTGACAACACATGTCACGGTACTCTTACCACCACCTGCTGCACCTTTAACATACAATAGTACTTATCAGTGTATACTTAAGCTGATGTCAAGTACTATAGTTGTGTTTGCTCGTGTGTAAATGTAGAGATATAGTTGCGTTAATCGTATAGTTTCTCCTTAGATCTACGAGGAAGAAGAGTTGTAGACATTGCGTTCTCTATTGAGTGGATTATGCAAGAGTTCTTATTTTGTATAAAGTCTAAAAATATGCACCTGAACACAATAGCGTGTTTCCTAAAGTATTCTGATCGCAAGCCAGTACAATAAGAATTGTAATCTCTAATTAAACGCAGATCTAAGAATGAATGCAGTTGAGCGTTAATATGTTGTGAAGATACGCGATGCATCTCTGCGTCCTTAAGTGCGGTTGTCCCCACGATCCAGTTACGGAAGACATTGCTGTCGACCGCTGCGGGAGCCTATAATCAAGGTGGTAATTCTTACCAACCTCAAGGTAACCGTAATCTGCTTAGCTATCGTTCAGACAATTATCTCGGACCACCAGGGTTTAATCAGAATCAAAACCGAAGCAATTAAAATCAAAACTACCAAAATAGGAATCAAGGAAACAATCATGGAAATAATCAGGGGAATAACTAAGGAAGAAACCAATTCTTCCAAGGAGCTAGTCATGTTCAAAACCCGCCTTCGGTTTATCAAGCACCGGCTCATCAAGCCCTAGGTTACCAAGCTCCGGTTCATCAAGCCCCGATTCCTCAACCACAAGTTGTGACTACTACTGAGTTCATAAACTACATGAAGGCAAATGATGCCATTTTGAAAAACATGCAAACAAATATGACCTCATTGAGAAATTCCAATATTGAGCTTAAGAATATGTTTGGTCAATTCATGAAAATGAATACCGCTTCATCCTCGGGATCGGGAACACTCCCTAGTAATACCATTATTAACCCGAGGGAAGATTGTGAATTTATCAACCACCCAAGTTGTGTGCTTATAAGGGACCTACGATTCCTACTACTTCTTCTTCTCCTAAAGTAGTGGAACATGAAACCGAGGTGACAAAGGACATGGTGCCTCCTACTAATAACGGAAGTACCAAAGACGTCCAATCTCCGGTTGTCCAAGTTGAAACTCAAGTACCAAATTCTGAGCCCGTTGTTGCTCCCGTTATTAAGCCAGTTGAAGCTCCCGTTAGTGCTCTGAAGCCTAACCTGAAACCGTCAATTCCATATCCGTCTAGACTTAATGACCAAAAGCTTCGCGAAAAGGCTAATAACCAAATGGAGAAATTTTTCCAAATCTTCCAAGATTTGCATTTCGACATTAGCTTCGCGGATGCTCTTATTCTCATGCCTAAGTTTGCCTAGACCATTAAGAGTTTGTTAAGCAATAA
The DNA here is from genome assembly GCA_026074375.1 of Tanacetum coccineum. Lineage (NCBI taxonomy): Eukaryota > Viridiplantae > Streptophyta > Magnoliopsida > Asterales > Asteraceae > Tanacetum > Tanacetum coccineum. The sequence goes on along the minus strand of BQNB010164852.1, from coordinate 7,850 downwards.
AGAAAAATTGTTTGAATTAGCAAGAACTCTGTTGAATGAGCATTGCTCGGCGGTTCTCCTCAAAAAGTTACTTGAAAAACTTGGAGACCCCGGCAAGTTTCTCATCCCGTGCGATTTTCCCAGAATGGATGTATGCTTAGCCTTGGCCGATCTTGGCGCTAGCATTAACCTCATGCCACTTTCCGTATGGAAAAAGCTTTCCCTTCCCGAACTTACTCCTACTTGTATGACTCTCGAACTTGCGAACCGGTTAATTTCTCGACCGATCGGTGTCGCCGAAGATGTCTTCATAAAAGTGGGAAAGTTTCATTTCCCGGCCGACTTTGTAGTCGTTGACTTTGATACCGATCCTCGAGTTCCTCTAATTCTTGGGAGTTCCTTTTTAAAAACTAGACATGCTTTGATTAATGTTTACGCGGGAGAATTAACTCTTCGTGTTGGCAATAAAGCCGTAACATTCAATCTTGATCAAACTTTGAGATACTCCTCTAATTATGATGATATATCGGTTAACCGAATCGACGTGTGACTACCGCCATGACCGCTATTCTCAAACAATTTCAAGCAACCCCACCTCCAGCTTCCGTAAAAGCCGTTGAGGAAATTTGTGTTACTTGCGGTGGTGCTCATCCTTATTATCAGTGTCTCGCCGCCGATGGCAACACTTTTCGGGATAATATTCAAGGATACGTTTCAGCAGCCGCGGTTAACTACAATCAGGGTAATTCCGGTTATCGTCCTCCGAGTGTGGCTAATCAAATTCGACCACCGGGTTTTGCTCAACCAAATGTGCAAAATAATCAAAACCGGTTTAGCCAACCTCAAGGATATAATCGAGGAAACAATTTCAAACAAGATACATCTTATCAAGCTCCAATTCAACAAAATCAAGTTGTACCTTTAAGTGAGTTGGAGAAAATTAAGAAGATAAATGAGGTTAATATAAAAGCCATGCAAGCTCAAATTAACAATGTGAAAAATGAGTTAAGAAATGAAATGCAAACTTCGATTCAAGCTTCAATGTCTAACCAAACCAATGAGCTTAAGAACATGATGGCTAGCTTTTTCCAAATGAACACCGCTTCTTCTTCGGGTTCGGGATCTCTCCCTGGCAACACCATTGCTAACCCGAAAGGTGAATTGAAAGCCATCACCACCCGAAGTGGTCTTATTCTTGATGGACCTTCCATTCCTATGCCTCCTCCATTCATTAATCCGGAGGAGGATGAACGTGCAGAGGAGACTTTAACAGACCCGGAACTCGCTGAGTATACCATTAAGGTCCCACCTCCTCTTGTCCAAAAAACTAAACCTCCTTCACTAAGAAATTATGTGGTGCACCAAAGGGATCCTCGTCACCCTCATATCCCTTATCCTTCAAGAATGAACCAAGAAAAACAGCAAGAAAAAGATGAAATCCAAATTCATAAGTTTTGGCAAATGTTCAAACAACTTCACATCAATATCTCTCTTGCTGATGCATTAATTCTAATTCTGAAGTACCAGAAAATGCTTAAAAGTCTCCTTTCCAATAAAGAGAAACTTTTAGAGCTGGCAAACACACCCCTTAATGAAAATTGCTCAGCGGTTATCCTTAAGAAGTTACCCGAGAAACTTGGAGACCCTGGGAAATTTCTCATTCCGTGTGGTTTTAGTGAGCTCAAGTGCAAGGCCCTAGCCGATCTAGGTGCTAGTATCAACTTGATGCCACTCTCGGTTTAGAAAAAGTTATGTTTACCCGAGCTTATTTCCACTCGTATGACCCTTAAACTAGCTAACCGGGCAATTTGTACACCGGCTGGAATTGCAAGAGATGTCTTTGCTCCGGTTGGAAAGTTCACATTCCCCGCTGATTTTGTCATCGTTGATTATGAGAGCGATCCTCGAGTCCCCCTCATCTTGGGAAGACCTTTCTTACGGACCGCTCGTGCTTTGATTGACGTTCACGGAGAAGAAATGATTCTCCGTGACGGTGATGAAAAATTAATCTTGAATATGAGACATGACACTTTAAGCTATTCAAACCAACCTCACAAAGAATCAATCAACATGATTGATTTCTTCAATGTTTCATATGAGGATTATCTTGAAGATTTGTTTGCAACAAATCATCTGAGTGGCAATCCCACTCTAATTTTAGACCCTATTGTTTCTTCTTCTCCTACACTTACTTCCTTAGAAGAAAGTGATTTAATTTGGCAAGAATTCAAAGCTTATCTCGCAAGTGATTCATTTCTACCGAGGAGTGATGATACCGACTTTGACTCGGAGGGAGATCTTCATTTAATTAAGGAATTATTAAATGATGATCCCTCATCTCCTCTCCCTCTTTCTCATAATCCATTAAGTGGCAGTACCACTTCTTCTTCTCCTGACCATTTGCTCGAGGAGTTCGCCGATGAACTCGCTCTTATTACATTTCCACCGGGAAATGATGATCTTCCTTTTGGTATCGAATTCGATCTTAGAAAAATAGAATATTTGCTTAACCATGATCCTACCAAGGAAATGGATTCTATTCTCGAGGATTCGGTTAATGAGGGTAATCTTGTAGATCCTAATAACGATCTTGTTGATACCATTCCTGAGATGTTCACCGATGAACACACTCTTGATTATTCATCTCCACCATTATATGATGATTTCGATGATGATCTTGTTGAACTTGAGTCTGATAACGATGATGCTTATGATGATCCATTTGACTCCAAGGAAGATAAAATCAAAGAGTCTAAACTCTTGATTGATGAACTTGATCCCCCTAGATCAAGTGATTTCCTTCCTTCCCCCAAGTGTGACTCAGTTCTCTATGAGGATTTTTCCGAGGTTGATGCTTTGCCTTCAACCAATAACGAGGACAAAGTATTTAATCCGAGTATACTCATTCATGAGAACCTTTTCGAAGTTACTATTCGAGCAACACCAGATAAGAATGTAAAGAAGATATCCATATCTAATGCTTCTTTAATTCTTGAGGATTTTAATCCTCCTCTTTATGAATCTCCTTTTCATAAAGAAGTTCCCGGGTCTGAAACTCTACTCTCGTTTTCATCCGAAAATGAGGAAAAAGTTTTCAACCCCGGGATTCTCACTTCTAAAGGAGTTCATACTTCTCTTCTCCCGGAATTATCTCATCGGGGCCCTAAAGCTTTCAAAGTCATTAAAATTTTTGAAAGCCCGATGGAGATTTTTCCTTGCTCTTATGGAGAGGACATTCATATTTTGGATGTTCCGTGTCTCCATTTCTATCCCCCATGAACAACTCAATTTGAGGACGGGTCAAGCTTAGTGACCTTAAACAAGCGCTTCGTGGGTGGCAACCCATGCTTATCCTAATATAATTATATAGTATTAATGAATAAGTGTGTTGTGAGGAGGCTCGCCTCTTCCTTTCTCGTGCTTTGTTTTGTGTTGTATGTCCAGGATTGCCCCGTATTTTAAAGCCTCTCGTGCTCGTGGTTTTGTCCTTCGTTTACCTCAGCTTTATTATGGGAATCCAATATCCTAATCTTATCGACTAACGTTTATCTTTGAGCACACTTAATAAAATGCCTTAGATTTATGTAGAGACCCTTCTTAAAACATTGAGGACAATGTTCAATTCTAGTATGGGGGGGGGGATCTATCGATTTGATTATGCCTGCAGTCGTTGTTTTCACGTAATCCCGTTTTTACCACCAAAATACCAAAAAAATGTAAAAAATTTAAAAATTTTCAAAAATAAAATAAGTGTTTTATCACAATGTTGACTTTCCTGCTGGGTAGAATAAGAATAAATTTTGACTCGATCGAGCGTGTTGAGTTCTAGATTGTCCCTTAACTTTTAGACTAAGCATTCACAGATCTTTTTATTAAAGATTTTAAATTTGCGAAGAACGAGAAATGATAGAGTTAATTATGAGTTAGATGCTAAACAAGGATTAGTTGGAAATCTTAAGAGCTCATAAGTGTAGTTTGTGGTTTTTCTCTCCCATAAGCTTCTAACCGGACTAATAATACGTGCTCTCTTCGAAAATTAAACTTAAATCAACAATTTTTGAAGTATAGTCGATATCAATAATTTTAGTTCAAATTTATACTTAAATTTTCTAAAAAGGAATTTTCTCTATATCGTGGTAATATAAAGTTCTAAAAAAAATGAAAAATGAAAAATGATGAATAAGGTAGTAATATAAACTGTGGGCTGATAAAAGTTTACTGCCTCTTGCCGGCTCACAACCGATGTGGCAGTCTTTAAAAGAAAGCCCATAGTAAGAATAATAATCCGAGACTGATAAAAGTTTGCTACATCTTGCCGGCTCACAACCGATGTTGCAGCCTTTAAAAAGGTCAACGATTTCAATTGTATCATGGTTATGTTAATGTTTAGTGCAATAAATGTGATTTAATAAATATAGGGACAACCTCTTTTTTTTAAATTTAAATATGCTTTTGAACTAAGACTATTTCATTTTAAGTTGTGATTTTATGTATATACGCGAAATCCAAGGGTGTTGAAACCAAAGGTCCGTGAGTCCCGATACTAGTCTCTGTGGGGTGTCAAAAGCCTGGTCACTTAGCCGCCAAGGGTTGGATGTGATGGGACGAAAAGTTCGCTACTGGGATGTTCTCGCACTATAAAAACTCATTACTTTTGGGTGGAACGTGAAGCATAGAAATTTTGCAAAACGGTTGATCCATGGTTGAAATTCAAAATAAGCACATTCACCTAAGATATAATAATTGTCGGGAGCGAAAAGTTTCACAAGGTACAAGTATGAGTAGTGTTAGCATCTTAACTTATATTTAACGGTGATTTCGTTTTTAAGCTTGGTTTGGGACGAGTGAAAAGTCGAGGACGATGAATTTATCTTTTTGAGCATTTTAGGATTAAAGTGTTTCTTATTCCGTGACCCTAAAAGTAATAAAAATAACGTAAAGAAATACATGTTAGTTGCTTAAAAAGAAAAAGTACAAAAAATAAGAAAAAGGGTAAAATACAAAATTAATGTGTTGGGAATATGTGTATATATTTTAAAAAATGGTTAAAAAGGGGTCTTTCATTATCTTATGTGTCCTTTAATTCCACTTTGAGTACACTTAGCTACTTTTTGAGGTATTAGTCGAGGGGGATTGTGATTCTTCAGTTTTTCGTAAGTGTTTACTTTATGGCATTGCGTGAGGAAACGACAATATATTAGTTGTGAGATTTTGGTATGTTGCTTTTAATAACACATCCTTTGGTACCTAATAAACGTGCTTTAAAAGACTAAAATACATACAACAAATACATGTATTTGTTGTGTTTTGCATTCTGTATTGTGCAGGGTAATCGGTTTTCAACAAAAAGACAGAGAAAAGCAAGCCAAAATACGGGACAGAATCGGCACGGAATAAAATGAGCGTTGAAAAAAGTCAAAGTCAACTAAAAGTCAACAAATGTCAAAGTCATAAAGACGGAGCCGAATCTAAAGAAATCTTATTTGGGCAATACCCCGTCCCATTTAATGGGGCGTGGGTCGGCCCCCTTTATAAGAACATCATTTATAAAAACTTATAAGTTTTTAAGCCTTAAAACCCTTTTATAAATCTAAAATCTTACCCGGCCCAAACAAAAAGCCCAAACCCCATTAACCCCTTAACTGTAAACCCATTAAACCCCTTTCATCGTTAGTCCTTAAGGACTAACACTGTTAGTCCAAAAGAACTAACGATGCAAACACTCAACAAAAACAGAGCAAACGCCCGTTTACCCTTTTATCCCAAAACCTACTTTACCCTTTTAACCCTTTACCCCTTTTACCTTTTACACAATTAGTCCTTAGGGACTAGCAAGATTTGCCCGTATGATTTTTAAACCTTTACACCACTCGTCCTCACCCCCTTTACTCCCGTTAAAAATTAAACAAACAGTATACTAAAACTTTACCCGCCAAAACCTTAACCCCACTATTCATCATCCCTGTCACTCTCACCTCGACTTCTACACCCCAAAACAAACCCATCTCTTTCCCCACTCAACCCCACCTCACAAAATGCCATTCCACCTTGGTAATCCCCTCCACTCCTATTCGTCAAGGGCTTTTGACCAAATCAATGGACATGATCAATCACCTTGGGCTTCAAGATGATTCAAGGGCTGAGATGGGTTCAAAAGAAGCACAAGTTCAAAATTTTCAAGGCTCTCTCTCTCAAAGAAAGCACAAACGGGTGAAGACAAGGAAGACCAAGACTTTGAAGACTTTTCTATAAATAGGGCCTCATTGTAAGCCTTTGGGCATCTAGTTTTTTTCCAGCATATGTTAATTTTGTTTTAAATTATTATACTCTTTAAAATCTTTGTACTGTTTTTATTCAAGTTTAATGAAATTTTCAAGTTTAAAGTTAAAATCTGTTTTTTTAGTTAATGTTATGCTTTTGAAATGTTCTAATAAGCTCTTATAATAACTTGTTTAATCTGTTTTCAGAAGATAAATTAAACTGTTAAGTACCTAAGACAAGTTAACTCAAAAATACACTTCTCAAAATACCACAGCTTATTTTGGATGATAAAAGATATGGGCTTATGGACTTACCAGCTTGTTTAATACAAGCTGGAGCTTTTTAGATAAGCTCTTGTGAGCCTGTTTAGCCTTGTTTAGAGCAAAGGCATTTGTAAGTTCCCATTTTTCCTTTCTAGCTTATTTACTGTTTGACTGCTTATTCTAGTGCTTATTTTTGCTTATTTATGCTCATTAATGTTGCTTGTTGCTTATTTATGCTTTCTTATAGTGTAAATCTTATTTAGTTATGTTTTTGCATAAAATTGCCTAATTTAGTTTTAAAACTGCTTATCTTTGTTTGCTTATTTTAAGGGCTTATCTGTGGTTGGAATTTGCTTATTATTAGATAATATTGCTTTGTTGTTATCTATTTTCAAAACTCTTTGCTTAAATCACTTTAAGTCAGTCTTAAAATGGATTTGATAAACTTAAGGGGGTGTTTGGTTTAAGACTTAAAATGGGTCAAAAAGAGTGTAAAATCACTTTGGGTCACTAAGTCAACTTTAACAAGCATATTTAAGGAGTTCTAATCAGTTTTAACAGTTTTTAAAGTATAAAATCAAGTTTTAAGGTGTCTTGTACAACTTCTTTTAATATGTGGATTTGGAATTTGTTCAAATTGTTTTAATTTGATTGTTGCTAAAAAAAATTGTTTAAAGGATTTTTTTAGGCTTCATTTGGTGTTAAAATGCAGTAGGTTAATTGTGCTTTATTCTTGTGTTTCTAATACTCAAATCTGTCAAGTGTAGTTTCAGTTTTTATGTTTTAAAAAGCCCATTTTCATTCTTAAAATTAGATAAGCTAAAGTGGTTTTTAGGTCTTGTAGTTTCTTGCACAAGTAGTTAGTAGTATAATCTTGATCTGTTTTAGCTTATTTTGGGTTTTAGTCCTCATTTAACAGCTTAAAATGGGGCTGCAATAAGCCCTTTTGTCTTTTCAAAAGCTTGAAAGACTCAACAACTACTGAGTATAAACAACTTTTTCATAAGCCCTTTTCATAGCTTATTTGATTCCTTTTTCTTTGCTGATTATTGTAGCTTATAGGATAAGCTTTTCAGGCATATAAGTCATTAAGCCATAAGGATCTGTTTTCTAGCTTAAAAATAAGCTAGAAAGTACCCCCTTGGCTTTTTAGTTTGTAAGATTTGGCCTAACTGCTTATTAGCTTATTTGAGCTTTTCATCTTTTAGGATTGCTTAACTTGTGTTTCATCTTGCTTATTAGGTTAGGTTTTAAGTCTTGTTAGCTTATTAGGTTTAGGTTAGAGCTTATTTAAGCTTTTTAGCACTTTTAGTTTAGAAATTTAAGTTTAAAAGCCTTTAAGTGATT